>JANHZU010002264.1:47724-66310 GCA_032468055.1 Acrochordus granulatus | reverse complement strand
TATTGACCAAATACTTATTTTCCACCATAGTTTGCAAATAGATTCTTTCCGAATCAGACAATGTGATTGTCTGGATTGTTTTCACATTTTGTCTCTCATAGTTGAGGTATACCTATGATGACAATTACAGGCCTCTCTCACCATTTTAAGTGGGAGAACTTGCACAATTGGTGGCTGACTGAATACTTTTTTGCCCCACTGTATATGTGCTAAAAGTAATTTCAAGAGCCACCTCTTTATTTGCCATGATATATCCCATCAATAAACCAATAGAGAGTAAAACATTAAAACAAGGTCAGTGTTCAGTGCTACAGGAGATGCACTGAGCACGCAATCCATAGATTTGGAAATATGGTTTGAACAGCCCTCTCTGAATCTATAGGTAGCCATTGCCAATCAGAGCAAACAGGCTTAAGCTGTCAAAACAAGGAAGCTTTCCAGATACCAACAAAATCCACCTAAAACAAAAATGGCTAATGTGTGGCCTTTTAGATACTGTTAAACCACAACTGCTGTCATTCTTTATTATTGGCCATAAATTGATGGAAGTTGGATCTCAGCACCATTTGCTCATTTCAAGCTTATGGCATGCCAGACAAAGTAAGTTTTATTCCTAACTTCCTATTAAGAGGGAAAAGAAAACAAATCTTTCCATTCTTCTTTTGGTCTTGATGTCATAAGGCTGTATTATATGAATTATATGCCTTCCTCAGAAAAAATAGTTGTGAATATAACTCTTTTTTCAAAAAGAAAAAATGGAAAATGGAAGCAGCAATTCTTGCTTCAGAGTGAAATAAAAAAGAGTGACATAGCATAGCAAGAAGATTCAAAATAGAAATTTAGAATTGCAGTGGGGTAATCTGAGCAGGAAATGCCCTGATGGTCCTACATAAAGTCCCATACATCTTTCTTGTGCATCCTTGCAATTTAAAATCCATAGCTTGGGACTACCACACAGGGATTCCAAAGCTCTAGACAAGTACTAGAGGTCAGTCTAGACACCGAAAGATTAGTCCTGCCTTCTAATAGTCATCAGTACTTCTGCAGCCCTAGTCTATTGGCTTGATTTGAGCAGTTCCGTAGGTGGTAACTGTGGAGGCTTTTGCTTTATGCTATGACTGTTCTCTGGATTTTTCTAATTAATAAACATAATTACTTGCTGGTTACTAGTTATCAGTCTGAGATACACAGTACATGTAAAAAAATTAAATGCACTTCGAAAACATGATTATCACTTGTTAATTTATCAGAAACTTTGACTTGCAACAAAACAAAACCAAATACTTTTGACAGGATTTATTGCAAACATAGGAATTCTACATTTCTTTTTCAAAAACAAGTGAAAATTCTTGCTTAAAGCTAAGGCTGCATTCAATGCACAATGCATAATCCCAGACTAGCTAACCAGATTTTAAGAACCCAATTTATGTGCTCAGTTTATGGTTCAATCTATCATGAGAAACCCTAAAGTTGGGATACATTAAGAAAGCAAAACCTCATACATTGGCATGTAGTTGGCCTTGCTAAGCAGGGATCAGGCCTCATTAATATTTGTGTGGGAGACTATCAGAAAAATCTCAAGACTGTGGACTAGGGCTCCTCCACTTAATAAAAATATTGCAGAAAAGAATGGCAAACCACTTCTGTATCATTGCCAGCAAACAACTCAGACATGTCCCTGTAGGCATCTGAAATAAAGCATGTATTTCTATTTTGTACTCAGTAAAGCATAATGAAAAACTATTTTGCATGAACACAGCCGTAACCTTATTGTGGCTCCAATTCTATGAAGGTGGTGAACAGAAATCTAAAGCTAATCTCCGAACACATCTTTTCCTAATCTTGTGAGACCCCCAGCGCATGCGCGCGCACAATGTGTTGATATTACAGTTCTCAGAATTCCAAATACAGTCAAAGAATTCTGGCAATTGATGCTTTAGCAGACCTGGAAAAGGAATAGCTTAGCAAAGTGGTTCCAAAGTATGTACAAAATAAGAAATGGCATGCACTATTTGTGTGCTGATGTGCTTTCTGTAGAATTCAGCCTCCAAATTTGTTGGAGTTTCAGACCATTTTTGCATAAAAGCGGTCATTTGCCTGATCTGGTATTCTTGTTGGAGCAATGGCAGCATTGTCTAGAATTGGAGCAGCTTTCTGTTTCACCTATCATGGTCAAATCATTTTCTAATGGCTCCAGTTCTGTCACCATAATTCCTCCCATCCTGGCATGGCAGTTGTGCAGCAGGACTCAGGAAAAGGACTGAAATATCAGAAGCTATGTCATCAAAGCGGGCAAAGTAAATTTGTGCAATTTACACCTCTGCCCCACTGGTATAAAAGAAATAATTTATTTTTATGGTGGATAAAGGTAAAGGTTTTCCCTTTCAGTTGAGTCCAATTCAGGGGGCGATGCTCATCTCCATTTCGTAACTGTAGAGCCAGCGTTTTCTGAAGATGCTTCTGTGATCATATGATCAGCATGACTATATGCTGAGGTGCACAGAAAGCTGTTACCATCCCACCAATTTAGGTGGTACCTATTTACTTGCATTTTGCATGCTTTTGAACTGCTAGGTTGGCAGGAGCTGGGGCAAATAATGGTAGTTCACCCCATTACGCAGTGCCTGGGTCTTGGACTCGGGCTGACAAGCCCAATGTCTTAACCACTTGGCCACTGCGCCCCTATTAGAGTGGATGGAAAGGCTTTATTTTTAATATAAACTTGAATGGTAATACAGACAGTGTCTCAGCCCAGAAAATAAAGCACCCACATGTTTATTCAAATAAAAAATTATATTCAGTAATGCTTTCTCTCGGATGAAAAATCTTAAATGGACAGACAGAGGGTTCCAGTTGCTCATAAGCATGATCCATTGTTAAAACTGCTTCTTAATCCACTTACCTGAGTTGAACCATGAACTAATAAGACTGGTTACAAAGGTGCAGCACCACTTGCCACATTTTAATCTCCCAGATAATGCAAACTCAATCTCTCTCTCTCTCTCTCTCTCACACACACACACACACACACACGTACACGTCTGCCTGCCTGCCTGCCTATCCCTGGAAGCAAGCTCCATTGTGAGCTGTAAGGCTTGCTTCCGCGTTGACCCACCCTTGACGGGACGACCGCTGAGTCAGATCGGCAGGCTCCGAGGCAGCCCATCAGGGATATCTCCGCGTGCAGCGTGCTCTCTGCTTTTATCAGCCAGCAAGTGCTCGACGGAGAAAAAGAACACGGCACAACTATCACCGTTCGTATCTTCATAAAATAAACTGCAGTCCTCGTTTTCAGTCAGCTTTTAGGCAAACGTATTCTTCACGCTTTGGAGTTTGTTTATTTAAACAGCTCAGGCATGAAACCAAAAAAGGGATTTCCACGGGGGGCGTCTGTTGTTATTTGACTTGAAGTGAAACGGGATTTTACGACAAAACGTTCACACAAAAGGCGGGGTTGAAATAAAACAAAGGCGCTACCATTCGACCGACTTGCTAATAAGGGAACGGGAACATCTCCCGCCACTGCCGCCGCCGCCCCTGAGGGCCTCCCGGGGACGGCGGACATTTCCGGTGGTCACGGACCTCCCGGCGTTCGGCGCGGCGAGCGCTCGGCTGCTCATCGGCCTGGTCCGGTCGCTCCGGCTTAAAGCGCGAGCCCGCCAGCCCGCCCTTCGGACGCGCGGGCAACCGCTCTCCGCATTCCCGACCCGCGTGGCCGCCCGGCGACTTCAGTTTAGACAACAAAGGGCCGCCGGCCCCACCTCGATCCGCCCGACGAACGGGCAGCCCCGCGGCTTTGCTCCGCGGGCCGGGACTCCGCTTCCGGCATCTTCCCAGGGGTCTGCGCGTGACGCGGGGCGGGGGAGGAAGCCCGCCGGCCCGAGCGCCCCTTTCCCTGCCTAGTTGCGGCTGCGGGTCCGCCTCTCGAGAAGTAGCGTCGCTGACGTAGATAGGTGAGTTGCTGGCTGCTGGGCGTCTCCAGAGGAGGCTGCGTGAAAAGCCAAGCCCCGAGAGCTGCTGCTCGGCTTCCCTTGGCTCCTCGTTTTTCTTTGCCGTCTAGGAGGTGAGCTTCGGAGCCAAGATGCAGCTCTGGGGTGGTGCTGAAACCGACCTTGCTGGTCGAGAGGTTCGCATTCCAGTCTGGCTGTGAGGAAGAGCCACTTGCCCCACCTCTTGCCTCGGCTTCCCAGATGTAAGAAGGGACTGCGGGGTGTATGCTTCCAGAACCGGCATAGAAGGACCGTTATTACTGCCCTCGTGGCGAGGACAGCAGCCGCCCCGAGAAGGCCAGGGGCCCGTTCGCCCTCCTGAACCGCTGCAGGATGCGATCTTGGAAGTGGCTGGTGCGGGAGGGAAAAAGGGAGGAGAGTGTAGAAAGGAGTTCGGGTCATCAAGCCCTGAGCTGGATATCCCCTTTCCATTCTGCTCCTTGGACTTCCTTGCTTCTTCCCCCTTGCTCTCTTCTGTAGCAGTTTGACTGGGAAAAATTCTGGAGAATCCGAAATCTTGCCCAGTCGTTTTGTCTAGTCATAACAAAGGTATTACCTGGCTTTGGTTTTGGATTCTTGCTCCTTGGACTAGTGTTGCTACGACTGCTTTTTATGTAGCAGAATAATTGGGTTTCTAACAGTCAAAATTAAACGATTTTGGAATACAATTTACAGTACTAACTATTACTGGAGAGATGATTGACAACCTGATCCAATCTATGGCTCTTCAAGCCAGATGGAAGTCCTTTTAAGATTGTAAGAAGAAGGGCCCTGCAGCGTCACACGTATCTCATCCAGTATTCCATGTCACACAACAACTAATCAGATGCATTTGGAAATCTCACAAGCACAGCAGAGCAAAGCAAAAAGTTCCTACTACTGAGCAACCTGCATACAACCAGTGGGACAGCAAATAAAGCATCTCATTATACATTTTGATACCATAAATTTCTGTAGAATTCAGATAGAAATTTGACTGAATTCAAAACTGCAACTCTATACACTCTTAACGTAGGAATAATCTCCTCTGAACATACTTCTCCAAATTAGGACTTAATGATCAACAAAATACATTTATAAACAGTAGTAGAAATGTGTCATGAAACTGTTTGAAATACAAAATGAAAATATCAAAAGGACATCAACCGTGTAGAAATTTAATTCATGTTAAGTCAAACTATAGGAGAGATGTCAACTCAGTAAAGATGTTTGTCCATAATGAAATCTTTGGGCAAGATTTTATTTATCAAATTTAAAGACTACCCATCTCCCTCATAGGGAGACTGAGTAAATTTTAAATTTCAGTAGCAAATATACTTCACTCTTCTACATATCTATCAAGCAAGCAAGTAAATCTAGTGGGAGCCAGGAACAGCTCTTCTCTGTTGGCTGCCTTTTCTCTGAGGTGACAGTCTTCTCATCCCCAAAGATCTGAATGGCTTCCATCCTGAGGATGCTGTAAGAAGCTATTAAGAGCTATTTCTTGGGGCAGGGTAGTGATTGAGCTCCTATTAGATGGGGAAGGGATAAAGTTGGTTGGTTTATATGTTTTATTTACTCTCTCTTTTGTCTGTTTTTTTTACTTTTTTTTCTTCAATTGTTGAATTCTCAAAGATTACATGGACAAGTCCCTGCAGTTTTCTTGACAAGGTTTTTTCAGAAATGGTTTGCCATTGCCTGCTTTTCAGGGCTGAGAGAGAGTGACTGGCTCAAGGTTACCCAGCTGGCTTGTGCCTAAGGTTGTACTCGAACTCTCAGTCTCCCAGTTTCTAACTTGATGCCTTAACCACTACACCAAACCGGCTCTTATTTTACTTTACCTTTTTATACTTAAAAGTGGCCTATAACTTGCATAAATGCATAAAAATAAAGTAACTAAAGAGCAAAACTAAATAAAGAACACAATATTCATTTGGAAGCTTTTAAAAATTTTCATTGGTTTCCTGGTACAAAAGAGATGAAAATGACACTTTCCCCCCCAATCTGTAGCCTCTAGTGAATTAACTTACTGTTTGCTCTTCCTCTTTTTTAGTGAGATGGACTCTAGCAGTTCAGTTGAAGCTGAGTACGTAAAGAATTTGCAAAAACATCTGCTTACTAAAATATGAGACAGCTTATCTATATCCTTTTAAAATAATGGCATTTTATTACATATATTTATGAAAGAATCAAATTAGCTTTATTCCTTAATAACTTTAAAATGTACTATGTTTTGAATACCATGGATCTATGCCTTTTTTGGTTATGAATATAATTTATTGGATTAGTTTGTTCTAAAAACAATGTGGTAGAGTTTTTTTCCTTTTCCCAATATTCAGTTCTCTTTATTTAGGACAAGATTAAGTCACACCTTTTGTTAGCAGTATATCATGTACTTTCTCTGTTTCCAACACTAAAATTGGAATGACATTTATTTATAAATTTGTAAGACCACCTCACTCACAAAATGTGACTAGGCAGCTAATATAGGATTAAAAAGAAAAAAAAATAATGTCAAAGAACCACAACAACACAATATAAATAGCACAAAGGCCAAAAACAAAATATCTTCAGAATCCTAAACCAATTTTGTTTTCCAGATGGGCTAGAATAATGTCTTAACCCAGTCCTCAGAAGAAATACCAAGTTTTTAACACCTTATGGAAGGCCAGCAGGATTGGGTCATCTGAATCTTGAGGAATATGTCTTCCAAAGGGCAGGCACCATGATAGAGAAAGCATGCTTCCTGGATCCTACTAGATGGCATTGTTTCATGGTGGGGATTGAAGCATGCCCAGTCTGTCAGATCTCATGGGATGGGCAGACATTATTTGAGGTAGATGGTCCCACAAATAACAAGGCTTTATACCATGAAAGGTTTTATAGGTGATAACATGTATCCTAAATTGCCCCCAGAGCCTAAAGAAAGCAGGTACAATAGTGGTACAAATTGGCAACCTTAACTACCTGTACCAATACATTCTGAACCAATTGTAGCTTCTGGGTTGTATTCAAAGATAGCCTCATGTGCACGATATTTCAATAGCCCAAGTGGAAAATAATCAAGATAAGAGTGAACATGAGCAGAGCCTCCTAATCATGGAACAGGCACTATTTGCACACAAGATGAATTTGTACAAAGGCCCTTTTGAACATTATTGTCACTTGCTCTTCTAGCAGGAGCCACAATGCAAAATAACCTCCAAATTCCATACCTATTCTGTATGGGGGAGTACAATCCCATCCAGAACTAAACAGAGAAAGTCTTCAAATCCAGGATCTTAAAACCCAAAGCCATTCAGTCTTGTTTAGATTGAACAAAGTGTGTTCCTCCCCAACCAGATCACCACAACTTCCAGAAAGTAGGACTGTATTGGCTCAGTTGTCCGAATCAACAAGGACCATGCTAGATCTTGTTGCAGTTCCTGGATATGTGATGAAAAATGGGCTATAAGATTATGGAGAAGGAAATAGCAACTCACTCTACTATCCTTGCCAAGTAAACTACATGGACAGTAACAAAAGGCTAAAAGATAGGATGCCAGAAGATGAGCCCCTCAGGTCAGAAGATGTCTGGGGAACAGCAGAGGGCAATTACAAATAGCTCCAGAAAGAGTGAAGTGACTGGGCCAAAGTCAAAAGGATGTGCAGCTGTGAATGTGTCTGGACGTGAAAGGAAAATCTGATGCTGTGAAGAACAATGTTGCATAGGAACTTGGAATGTAAGATCTATGAATCAAGGTAAGCTGGATATAGTCAAACATGAAATGACAAGATTGGACATCAACATTTTGGGAATCAGTAAACTAAAATGGACAAGAATGGATGAATTTAATTCACATGACCACTATATCTACTACTGTGGACAAGAGTCCTTTAGAAGAAATGGAGTAGCCATCATAATAAATAAAAGAGTGAAAAACCAAACTGGAGTACAATCTCAAAAATGACTATATGATCTCAGTTTGAATCCAAGGCAAACCATTAAACATCACAGTAATCCAAGTCTATGCCACAACCATTGATGACAAAGATGCTGACATTGACTGGTTCTATGAAGGCCTGCAACACCTTTTAGAACTCACACTAAAAAATGATGTCCTTTTCATTACAGGGGATTAGAATGCTAAAGTAGGAAGTCAAAGTAGAATAACAGGCAAGTTTGGCCTTGGAGTACAGAATAAAGCAGGACAAAGGCTAACAGAATTTTGTCAAGAGAATATGCTGGTCATAACTAATATACTTTTCCAACAGCCCAAGAGGCAACTCTACACAAGGACATCACCAGATGGTCAATGCCAAAATCAGATTGATTATATTCTTTGCAGCCAAAGATGGAGAAGCTCTATACAGTCAGTTAAAACAAGACTGGAGCTGGCTGTGACTTAGATCATGAGCTTCTTGCTGCAAAATTTAGGCTAAAATGGAAGAGTGTAGGGAAAACCACTAGGCATTCAGCTACAATCTCAGTGATATCCCGTATGAATATACAGTGGAGGTGAAGAATGGATTTAAGGGATTAGATGTGGCAGACAGAGTGCCTGAGGAACTTTGGACAGAAGTGCTGTACAGGAAGAAGCTACTAAAACCATGCCAAAGAAAAATACAGTGGGACCTCGGATTGTAATCACCTGATCCATGAGATTTTCGCAAGATGAGCAAAAGTTTTAATAAAATTTAATTCGGTTGACGAGCAGCAACTTGCAAGACGAGCACCATGCGATGAGCTCATGCGGGAAATCTCACAACAGAGCCAATGGTTCTTCTCTCTTGCTGTATAAACGGCATAAAGTAAGTGAAAGGCATTCAAGAGAAATAACTCCCAAGACTCAGACTCCAGATTTTCTTCCAGGCAATCCTCCTCTCCATCCTCTCCTCCCTCTCGTCTCCCTTTCGCCAGCCAGGAATCTTTGCAAAGTGCACACACACGCACATGCACACAAAAAAACACACACACACACCCTCGTCACCAGGCATCATCCAGCCTGTCCCCCTGATGCCTATCTCTTCTCCCCTCATAGCACAGAGCCAGGTCATGATAAGAAACATTTCCAAACCACCCAGGAAGGACCTCCAGAAAGACGTTACTTAGGGAAAAGGCTGTTTTGCCTCGAGCAGTGGCGGCAGCAGATCCTCCCAATCTAGCAGGGGGTGTAGACAGCACTGGCCTAGCAGCAGCCGATGCCAGAATCTACCTCAAAGATCCATAAGTGCTGGTTAGTTTGTTCTATTTCTGCTTTATATTGTGTGTTAATTATTGTTACTTGTTTCAGATATTAGGGACAATCATATCTATATAAAATTCCATTGAAAATGATTTTTTGTGAATATTTTTTGGGGCATGGAACAGATCATCCGACTTTCCATTGTTTCCTATGGGAAACCTCATTTCTGATTAAGAGCATTTTTCTGGAACAGATCAGGCTCACAATCTGTGGTTCTACTGTAAATGGAAGAAAGCAAAGTGGCTGTACAAATAACTGAGAAAAGAAGGAAAACAAAAGGCAAGAGAGAAAGGGAAGATATACCAAACTGAATGCAGATTTCCAGAGAAATTAGCAAGGAGAAGAAAGCCTTCTTAAATGAACAGTGCAAAAAAATAGAAGAAAACAATAGACTGGGAAAGACTAGAGATCTCTTCAAGAAAATTGGAGATATCAAAGGAATCTTTCATCAAAAATGGGCATGATAAAGGACAAAAATAGGGACGTAACAGAAGCAGAAGAGATCAAGAAGAGGTGGCAAGAATATACAGAAGACCTATACAAGAAAGATCTAAATGTCCCTGATAACCATGATGGTGCAATCACTGACCTAGAGCCAGAGATCCTGGAGTGTGAAGTCAAGTGGGCTTTAGGAAACATTACTAACAAAGCTAGCAGAGGTGACGGTATTACAGCTGAATTATTTAAAATCCTAAAAGATGATGCTGTGAAAGTGCTGCACTTAATATGCCAGCAAATTTGGAAAACCCAACAGTGGCCACAGGATTGGAGAAGGTCAGTTTACATTCTGATTCCAAAGAAGGGCAGTGCCAAAGATTGTTCAAAATACCATACAATTGCACTTGTTTCACACGCCAGCAAGGGTATGCTCAAAACACTACAAGGTAAGCTTCAGCAGTATGTTCAAAATACCATACAATTGCACTTGTTTCACACGCCAGCAAGGGTATGCTCAAAATGCTACAAGGTAAGCTTCAGCAGTATGTGAATCGAGAACTACCAGAAGTACAAACTGGATTTTGAAGAGGTAGAGGAACTAGAGATCAAATTGCCAACATTTGCTGGATCATGGAGAAATGAAAGGAGTTTCAAAAAAAAAACACTACTTCTGCTTCATTGACTACACTAAAGCCTCTGATTGTTTGCATCACAACAATCTGTGGCAAATTCTTAAAGAGATGGGCATACCAGACCATTTTACCTCTCTCTTGAGAAACTTGTATGTAGTCACAAAGCAACAGTTAGAACAAGATATGAAACAATATATTGGTTCAGAATTGGGAAAGGAGTACAACAAGGCTGAATATTGTCACCTGCTTATTTAACATATATGCAGAGTACATCATGCACAATATGTAGCACAATATGCTAGTCTGGGTGAATCATAAACTGGAATTAAGATTGCTGGAAGAAACATCAACAACCTCAGATATGCAGACAATACAACTCTAATAGCAGAAAGTGAAAAGGAACCAAAGAGCCTCTTGATGAGGGTAAAAGAGGAGAGTGCAAAAGGTGGTTTGAAAATATTAAAAAGATCATGGAAACCAGTCCCCTCACTTCCTGGGAAATAAAAGGGAAAGAAATGGAAACAGTGGCAGACCACTTCTTGGGCTCCAAGATCACTGTGTATGGTGACTGCAGCCATGAAGTTAAAAGAGGCTTGCTCCTTGGGAGGAAAGCTATGGAAAACCTAGACAATATATTGAAAAGTAGAGACATCATCTTGCTGAGAATAGTCCATATAGACAAGGTAAGGTTTTCCCAGTAATAATGTATAGCTGTGAGAGTTGGAACATAAGGAAGGCTGAATGCTAAAGAATAGGTACCTTTGAATTGTGCTGGAGAAGACTCTTGAGAATCCCTTGGACTGCAAGGAGATCAAACCAGTCAATCCTATAGGTACTCAACCCTGCCTGTTCACTGGAAGGATAGATACTGAAGCTGAAGCTCAAATACTTTGGCCACCTAAATGCGAAGAAAGGACTGACTGGAAAAGACCATGATACTGGAAAAGATTGAAGGCAAAAAGAGAAGGGGACAGCAGAAGATGAAATGTTCATAGACACAATGGGCATGGATTTGGGTGGACTCTTTGAGACAGTGCAGAACAGGGAGACCAGGCATGCTGTGGTCCGTGGGGCTGCGAAGAGTCGGGCATGACTGAGCGACTGAAAAACAAATTACTTAGTCAGCTAGGGAAGAGATGTAAAACTAATGATACTTAACCTTGTATTGATGGATGGACTTGCCTACTGGTTTTATGTATATTAAACAGGATCAGAGAAAGAAGAACCTTGAGAAACCTTGCAAACTTAGGGTCTATGGTTAGATCTCTTTTCTCCATCAACTGGAACCAATATTGAAGAAAGGAGGAGAGCTACTGTAACACTGTATCCCTATTTTCAACCCTCAAAAACTGATCTAGAAGGTACCATGGCTGTTATCTGTGTTTGACTGGATTCACTGTTTGTTTTCCTCCAGTGGTGTTCTGGGCATCTCCTCTGCTGCTTCATCTCCTAAAGCACTTCTGAAAACTAGAGAATTCATAAGCACAGAATTTACACGTGTGCAATCTGATCAAAGGCTGTTGTCACTCCCTTATTCTAGATAGTGACTAAGGCTTCACAAACCATGCATTAGAGACTTAGGAACAGCCCTAAGTTCCCTCTGGATCCCAACAGCGTCCATTCAGCATCTGTGATGCACCAATCAAACATGTCCTTTCTGTGGTGGGGAGTGGCTACAGAACTTCAAAGCCAACTTTTCCCTTCCATTTGGAGCAATGGAGAATTGCCTTTATAGGAAACTTCCTGAATCTGATGCCTTAGATACAGTTTCCATAATTCCTATCTGCATGATCAAAGTCTCATTACTATCCCAGTTTAGCTTTGGCTTATTCCAGAACAAATGGGCATTGTTCCAAACAATGCAGTGGGCTATAGCTGTTCAAAATATTTCTTTTTAAATAATATCTATGAGGCCCAGAGGTATTCTCAGTAATAGATGGTATAAGAGGGAGGCTGGTGCTTCACTTTTTCAAAATTCAAATAATTTTTTTAAGTTGTAGAAGCTTAATTATTATAAGTTATCTGCTTTTTGCTTCAAAAGCTTTCAGAATCATGTATCTTCATTTTATTTACAGTGAGGTATACAGTTATAAGCTTAGTTAACAATGGAACAAATCTAATTAGTCCAACCTCTAGTTTTTCATCTCAACTTCATTTCTCAGTTATATATAGAATTATTCTTTGGAAGGACAGAAAAAAATGTTTAATTCCCTTTACATACTTCATATTTAACAGATTAGCAATGCTAGTCTATATGTCAAGACTGTTTTCAGTAACACAAGTTAACAATACAAATTTGGAAACCAAACAGTACTTTTATATCCTTCTTTACAATATATATGGATATTTTTTCTTTTTATTGTTTACAAAAAAACCTGAAAAGTAATTATTTCTAGGACCTTTGAATAAAGCATATATTAATTCCTACCTCAAAAATGTAAGCCATGTATATTTTGAGCTCCAAAAGGGGTGCCAAAATCACCCATATTGCTGACAGCACTTTTGAAGCTGAATATTTCAATGAAAATAATTGCAAATGTATAAGACTCAAGATTTCTGATGGTAACATGTTTCTATAACTAGAAATTGATCTTCAAATATCATAAATATTGTTCCTTAATCATGTATTGTGAACTAGAGAGAAGTCTAAGAATGCTATACATATCCCACCTAAAATTACCAGAAGGGCCAAAAACCTACTGGAAACAATGAAGGTAACTTTGGTTAAGGGTTTATTTGGTTCTCTTGAAGTGTTTAATGTGACTCCAAGATTATATCTTTAAGGATCCCCATGGGTCCTGTATCCATACATGGCTTCTGTATCCATTTCAGATAACTCTTTCTACAGCAACTGAACAATGCCATTAAGATGGCATTTCTATATGCAAAGTCAAGATAATTCTCTAAAAAATGTGTCAGTTTTAATAAAGCATGATGTTCATTTGAAAGGAAAATCATCAAGAATATCTTTACATGTATAGAAACACTCCGTGTGAATACACAGTCTTTTCATTTTATTTAAATAATAGTTATATAATTATCTGTTTTCTAGAAATACCAATCCTTGTAATTGCTTACAGAGCTATCCTTAAATGGGTGATCCAACAATATTTATTCCTTAATTTATTGCATTTATAGTTTGTATTTTCTTTACTAGCTTATAGTTTGGTGTGCAAACCAAAGTAATAAGATTAATTCTGTAAACCGTAGTTCAATTAAACTCACTATTGATGTAAACAGGCTAGAGTGATTATCTAATATGACTCTGAGCTTCCTAACTCCTTAGGTATTTGAATGTGGCATCAGTTCAATGTCAGTTCTTAGTGACTACATAGATAAGTTTTCTCCATGGTGATTTGTTCCTAATCTAGTCCTATTATAGGTATCCCTAGAGAGTTATCTTCAATAATTGGTCCAAAGTATGATAATTCGAGCCTAGTCATTTGTATCTCAAAATACTCTGGTTTTATTTGATAAACAATTTGTTTATTCTTTTGTCTACCTGTGATATTCTCAGTAGTGTTTTCCAGCACCAATATTCAAAAACATTAGTACTAATTCTATCCTGTTACTTCAAAGTTCAACTTTTGTTTCCAGGTATCACAGGGAAAACCAGTGCCTGTATGATTCTTGATAGGTACATATTCCAGCATCTGAATATTTTTTTAAAACCTTCATTGCTACTCTATTGAGTGCTACACTGTGGTTTCCTGACTGCTTATTTCTTGACTGCTGGTTCTTTTATTTTATTGTAGAACCTAAAAGGCAGAAATTATTCACTATTTCAATATCTTCACTGTCAGTCCTAAGGCTAGTAGCTGTGTCTGTTGTCATTAGCTTTGTATTTTTTATATTTAATCTTAATCCTATTTTTTCACTGTGCTCTTTGACTTTTATTATTTATAGATCACTTGCATTTTCAGCTATCAGAATATCATCAGCCTAGTGCAAATTACTGATTTATTTAGGAAACTAAAGAATTAAGAAACACAACTACAAAAGGATACAGAATGTAAACAGAATGTGAGTTTCTTGATATTGTTAACAATCAATGTGCACCACCAAAAATTATGACAAGCCTAGCCTCCCCCAATGAGATGCCATCTTAGGGTGTTCACCTTCATCTGTTAACCATGTTGAATTATGAGAAATAAAATCCTATATCGCTGGATGGTAGAAGTTTGGGAAGAATCTCACTTGTATTTTTAACAGATTTATTAATTAGCTATAATCCTAGTCTTTTATCTCAAATAAATGCATTTGCATGAAATCTATTGTATATTTTCAAAGGAACTGGAAGCTACCATAAACACAACAGAAATAGAGATAGCAAAGAAAGAAAACAGCACCAAGCTCTATGAAGCTGAAACTCAAGCAATACACTAACGTCTTCAAATACTGTCTGGTAATAAAGAATTCTTTCTCTGATGTGCTCTCATTGTTATGAAGCTAAATTTATGAATATGAACTGGAGCTCTGTTGAATTTCCATTTCTTTGGTTTTTTAAGTCATATCTTATATAGCAAATACTTCATGGGTTTAATCCATTCTTGTTTTACATGACACATGAGCTTTATGTTACAATTTGTAATGCCATACCAAGCTGTCTATTTTTACATGAACATGTTTGGGAACCCACAGGAAAAGGAGAAAGAAGGATTTTACTCTAAGCAATGCAGGAAATCCAGGCTTTCCCAATATTTGCTTGATGAGGAAATATGGATATTTGCTTAACATCCATTAGAGTACCCATTTAATGACAGATACTATCTATCTATGTTGCATTACCATCCCTGAGCTGTGAAGCATAAGTCATGGCTTACAAACTGCAAAAACTCTATACTGTAAGCCCAGCTAATTGGGCTCAGTCTGCACGCCTTGCTTAAGATTATCATTGCTCAACACGATATATGAATCTGCTCACATTCTAATACAATTTTCTTGATAGATAGTTAGCTGGATTAAGATAACAAAGTTTTTCTAAAACATTTTAAATAGCAACATCTACTATACTTCTTTCATGAAAGGGGAAAGTTCCCAAAGAGAAACTCTTGCTGCTTTAGAATTCTTCATTCATGGTTAAATTTACCATTGCCCCTCAACTTCTTTTAAAATAAAACTCTGAAGTGTATCTCTGTCATAGTTTGATATTTCCTTCTCCACTAAAATCACAATAATGGAGGTCATTGAGACTCAAATTGATAGAGTCAGTATTCCCATTTGCCATTACTATTGGAGGAAGTAACCCAGGCTTCTTTAGAAGACATGCAGAAGGAAAAAGAGCCCCAAAAGTGCAAAGCCATGTAGTGGTCTTCCTGGATTAGAGGATACTAAAATACAAACACAAAACTCTGTACAGTCTGTGTATTGATGCAATGTGAAGAGTGATTTTCAAGAACTGCACATCAGGTGCTACAGCAACTCAAGTATTGTTTGTTCCCATTCTTTGCACACTCTAAGTATGTTTTATTTGGATGGAAGCCCTTCTTTGTTTCAGTAGGTGATCTTTCCTAATAAGTACATTTAGAATTCCAGCCTCAGAAACATCTGGAGGCTTAGTGTCATAATTCAATTAAACAGTCACATAAGAAAGGAAATAGATGTTTACAAGAAGACTGCATATTTCAAATGTGTGGAACGATCCTGATGATTTCCTGCAGATGCAAGTGCTAAAGAAAAGCTGCTATTAATGGAAGAGTTTACAAAACTGAAGAAAATGGCTGAATGCTCTACCCAGGATATTTCACACAAAGAAGTAGAACTGCTAAAAATTCAGAGAGAAATGCAAGACACTATGAATTCAATAAAAGAAAAAGAACATGCTGTCTGTCATTTGGAACCTCTTGGAAGTAATCTGTAGCAGTTAAGACATTTACAAAATGCATTTATAAGAGTTATTGCTATGTTAGAGGTACACAGGGTTAAATTAATTTTAATTTTAAAATAAGAGACGTGATGAATGGACAATTTTTTGACGTGCAAATAGTATGCATCTATTACTTAAAGTGAGTGTGTTGTTCATCTGTTTTTGCTCATCTAAATAGGATTACATTCATGAAGAAGAATATATTCTTAAGCACAAACTTTTGAAACATAAATAAGTTTGAAACTGGTCATTCTGTAGACCTACTCATACATAAAGTAAAAAACTATAACCTGGATTACTCGATGAAGTTCAAATATATTTTTATAATTTCTATGTTCCTGAAAATTGATTTTTGGAATTTTAGTTCTGTGAAATGCCCAAAATTTCTGTCAATTAAGCCTTCAGTCTTCCTATGAAACAATAGCCTCCATAGTAAGATGGGGAACCTTGAGCATTAAAACTCATATTCATGCTTGCTTTAATATAAATATTATTCAGAGCTAGTTGCAGTATTAAAATAAATACTGCTTCCAGGAAATTATGGACTGAAAAAAAGTTGAAACCTTATTGTGATCTGGTTCAGGCCAGGTGCTAAAGCATGATTTGCTTAAACCACACACTATGTTAAGTCATGAATCATGGTGTCCAAACTACAGCAGCTGCATTCACAGAATTTGCCAAGTCCAGCCCTAACTAATTGCCTTGTGACTGATCCAAACTATGCTTCTATCATCTTTGGTGCAGTTTCAGTATTGTGGTATTCTGACTTCAGCAATCCCTATTGTAGTTGTGAAACTGCTTCTTTTTCTAAAGTTGCAAATACTAGCATGTTAAATCTGCAATGGGAATGGTGCAATTAATTTTCTAGCAGAGGGGATTATTAGCCAACAAGAATATAAAAATAAAATTAAAGATTGCTAAAATGTGAATGTATTGTAGACAATGAGGCTAGTCATATTGTTTTCCCTTTTTAAAAAAAAATCCCAGTGTAAATCATATTAACAGACAGGAGAAGGGGTGGCACTTTTCTGTTTTTTTGCACTTGGATTATTGTACACATATCAGAAGCAGATTGTGCCCTTTTTTCAAATGGGCTGCACTTATTTTTCGTGTATCATGGGGGAAGAGATGCTCTAGGAAATGTATTAGACCAGCCCAAAAACTGATGGTCAATTGCTGATTTTTAAAAATGCTGCATTAAATGGTGTGATTTGGATGGTCTTTAAGGGCTGTGTGCTCAGCTACAAATGGAAATGTGCTTCTATACATTAAGTTAATTTTAATTATTATAAATTATTTTAGTTATTATTATAGTAAGATTGAAATTAAACTCCTGTGAAACGTGGTTTGAAGACAAGAAAAAAAATACATAGATCTAGAATTATGAAAAATACAATATTTGATAATAAATGGCCAGCCTGGAAGACAAATGTCTAAACTCCATGTAAGCAGTAATAATAAGTGTATATTTGTTATGCTAGAAATGGATAACTATATTCTCACTAGAAGAAGCCTTAATGATACTTACCAGAACAACAGCAAAGATTAGGGGCAGGGAATGTTTAGTGTTCATTTTATTGTATGTTTTATTCAGCATCTGCAGAAGATTTGGCAGTACCAGAACATGGAAAAAAAACTTTCAGAAATCAGATCAGAGCACACACAACTGCAGGCATTGCTCTACCACTTAGAAGAGAAATTGTTCACAAGTTCCCAATCTCCACAAGAGACTATTGCTAAGGATTAGGGATATTCATATTATCCATCTGTTAATGTTTTCAGAATAGTGTTCACACTGAATGGCTAAGCTTTTCTATATTATCATCTGTAATATAGCATAATATATGAATAAAATTGGGAGAAGTAGTAAAGAAATAAAACTATTTGAATGAGCTAATATTTAAAATGATTTATGCTTAGTGAGGAAGCTGAAAAATTAAGGCAGAACCTCAAGGAAAATGAGCTTTCAGCTGATGAGGATAAGTATTTGTTCAACAAGACGGCAGAAGACTGTAGACTTCTGACAAGGGAGAATAGTCTTTTACAAGTTCAAACACAGAATGTTACCAAGCATCTAAACCAGGTAAGCCTTATCTGTTTCTCAGATTCCAGTCTTGAAAAGATTAGAAGAAACCGAGAAATTTCATTTCAAGATTTGTTCTTTGTAAATTATAAACTTGAAAGAAATTGATCAAAATAGGCATGCACAGGCACAAAATTGAACATTGTAACTTGGAAGGCTTTTACTATAGTAATAGCAAACAACGGGACCATCAGGAATTCTATTATGCATGGCAAAAGCAGCACTGCATTTGAAAATGATGAGTTTCTCCACTACTGACCAGCGCAAGGCAACTGCTCCTTAAATTATCCTTTGTTGTTGTTGTTCAGTCGCGCAGTCGTGTCTGACTCTTCGCGACCCCATGGACTACATTACGCCAGGCCTCCCTGTCTTGC
>JANHZU010002264.1:31828-47624 GCA_032468055.1 Acrochordus granulatus | reverse complement strand
GCCACTTTGTTGCTAGATCAAATTCAAGGTACTGTTTTTGACCTTTAAACCCTACATGGCTGAGATTGGGCTATCTGAGGGATTGCCTTTCTCCAATTACGTCTTCCCATCCCTCCAAATCCAGCAGACAGACATACAATAGATCCCATTGACTAGGGAGCTACATTTGGCAGGCCCAAGGCAGCGGACCTTCTCTGCTGTGACACCCACTCTATGGAATAGTCTTTCCCTTCTGCTGGTTTCATCACTTGACTTTTGAAGATCCCTCCAAAGTTTGTTGTGCCGTAGGCCTGGAGACCTCAAGGAGACTGGTGAATTATCGAAGTGGCTACATTATTATTAACATCTTTTTGCTTAATATTCCTTTTAGCTTGTATAGTTTTTCAATGTTTCTTATCATAATATTGGTTTAGTATTGATTATCTATTTTGAGTTTTGTTGTATGCTGCCCAGAATCACTTTTTGCAAGATGGGAAGCTATACATTTGATAATAAATCCAACTACAAGAACCCATGTAACAGCCTTTTTGTACTAGACAGTTCCAGTAATATCCCTTGGATTTTGCAAAGAGTCAAAATTAAATTTAAATCAAGTTTAGTTTTTATCCTAATCTCACTTTGTGGAATGTGATTCCCAGTATGCCATTTGACAGTCTAAGTATTGTCCTCATCCTGAAAAAGATTACATTCATTTGGCTTCTCAATTCACTCATACATGAAGCATGCTTAAGGCCATATGTAAATATACTAGCATAATTAAGAATAAAATTGTCTTTGAATCATTGTCCAAAATAATGCCAGTAAATGTGACATGCATGTAATGTAAATGTAATGTATCACTTCTGAACAACCTTGCTTATTCCTTTAAAACAAGGAAGTCTGTGATCAAAACATGTTAATTAACTAGAAATTTTTAAAATAAAATTGAGGTTTAGACACTAATTAATACATTTCAAAACCATTACAAATAGGTACTACATCTTCAGGAAGTGAAATCTATGGATCATAAAAGGCAACATCTTCAAACACAACTAATTGATTTAGAAAATCAACATACCAAAGTGCAGCTGGAAAATTCTAAACTGAGAACAGAAAAATCATGGTGGAATATATTTTTCAAATACATAAGCAGGTATCTGTGCTACACTTAAGCAACACATCTTTTATTATTTATTTATATCCCGCCTTTATTATTTTTATAAATAACTCTAGGCTGTGAACACAATACTCCTTCCTCCTCCTATTTTCCACACAACAACCCTATGGGGTGGAATGGGCTGAGAGTGAGTGACTGGCCCTAAGTTACTCAGCTGGCTTTCATGCGTAAGGGAGGACTAGTGTTCCAGTTTCTAGCCTGCTTCTTAACCACTAAACTACTTTCTAAGATGCTTTTAGTATTCTGAAACAACCCAGATAATCTCTGCAATTGTCTCCATATCTTTAATGATTCTCTAGTATAAAATGCAGCAAACTAAAGTATTTGTGAAAACTGTGATAAGAGAGCCAGACTCTCCATGAGAGTCAGAGTGGGTCACAGGGGAAAAACTGAAACCTATGCATTCCCGCCTGCAATTTAAGTACAATAAGCAAATTGAGATTACAAAATCCACCAATGAGGTTTTAGTTGTTAAAGTGCTTCAAAGAGGGATTCATCAGTGATTACTATTAGTCATGGCAGCTATGTCAGATCTTCATATTCAGGGATAACATACCACTGAACATGAAATGTCGGGATAAGGAAAGGACAAGTCCATTATGTTCTGGTAGATTTCTTTTAGAGGGATATAGTTGGGGGGAAAGGATGCTGGATTACAATACCTGCCAAGATGAAATTGTTTTTTTATAAAATGACCTGAGGCTTTTAGATACATAATTTACAATGACAAAAATTTGTCAGTTCTAGAACTATCCATAATCCTGAGTACATGACCTACAATGTAATCTGAAATTAATCTGTTAATTTAGCGTGGAGATATTTCAGCCCACTCCTCTGTATAAAACTACTTGATTTAATTGATGTTTTGAGACTCTTGGGTGACCTCACTTCAAGTCTTGCCATAACATTTTAGTTGGGTTAGAGTCAGCAGCTCTAAAATGCAAGCATTCTTCTGCATCGATCTTTCTGTTGTAGATTTGTTTAGGATCACTTTTGTCTTGCATGATCTGTATTTGCTTAAGGTTTGGCTCAGAGAAAACACATCTTGGAGACTTTGGTAATGGAACTCAGTGTCTAAAAACTAGTCCAGAGGCAGTCTCTTGCTCATGATTTTTACTTGCTCTTTTTACTGAACAGCCATTTGTGAAGAGGAACAGCATGCATACAATTGGAGAAAATGCAAACTGTCTGGCTGAAGCAAGTTTCAGCAAGATTTTTAGGCTTTTCTAGTATGAACTTAACTTTTTTTGAGGTCCATAGATATTTGTGGATTAAGACGTTTCATTTTCATAAACAAGTTTGATATATACACGTTCCATCTTTTGTGGGAAAGAACCCTTCAAGCTCACACCTGATTTATCATCTGATTGGAGTATCAGTTGAAAAAATTGATTGTTCTAGGGCCTTACATATCTTTTCCAAGAAAGTCAGTGAATGTTTGCTTAATGTATTCAAAAAAGACATGACACAATACATTGTCTTTGTTAAACTCTTTATTAATAGAACCTTAATGAAGCTCTGATCACATTATCACACTCAAGATCAGAGTACTGCAAAATTACAGATAATTTGAAGGATTCAAAGACTCTCTCACCAGTGTATATATATATATATTTGTTACTATAATAACAAGCAGATCCTTCAACCTGCTTTTCCTATATCTACAGGAGGCTTCACTTTTCAGCTTGCTTCAGCTTCTGTTTTTGTTCCTTGACACATTAAGAGTAGAGGTTAAAATCAGCCACAGAAGCTCACTGGGTAATTTTGGGTCAGTCATTCTCAGCCTAAGCTTGTGTTTGTGTATAGAGGGTATCTGGAAAAGGGAATGCTATGTATGACCCCTTGAGTTCCTGAGGAGAAGATGGAATATATCAAAATCATACAAATGTTAGCTCCTGTTTACCAATTAAAACATCTCATTAAGGTTTTGCCTCAGTTAATTTGATGAAACTCAGTCCCACATGATGCCAAAAATGGCTACTATCACCCAGTGATTGACTACTTTTGTAATAGAGGAAAAAATCAAAATCAGTTTGTGATATAAGAAAATTGCTCTTCAAAAGAGAAAAAAATCTTTTTTGAAATGGCACACATCACACTTCAAGAGAAAATTGTCACTGCAACTCACAAAGACTTGCTAAGTAAGCTTATACAAATCTCAAATACAATATTTGCTAGTTAAATATGCATAAACTTATTTTAATGGGGAACAGAAAAAGGTGATGTCCTTTTCCATTTGGCATCTAATAGAATTTAGCATCTATTAGAGCTTTCATCACAGACTACGTGGTGGTTTAAAAAATGTGATAGGTAAAACATTCAGAAAATTGAAAATTGGATTTACAGTGATCAAAGGCATACACTTTAGTGATTCCACAAAACTGTTCTTTTGTATGGTTATCAGAGTAAGAAAAAGTTTCTTTTTGTTTGCTTCTTCACATACACTGCAGAATTTAACTCACCTTTATGCAAAATTTAATAGCTTCAGTTTCTCAGACATTTCTAGGAAACTCGTGATTATGGGTAAAAGGTGGAGAGCTTTTATTGCAATATGTTAAGGCAACATATAAAAACAGTAAACGCATAAAAATACTAAATGTTTAAGCCATTTGCTAGCTGTTCGATAAACAAGATTAAAGATGACCTTCCAGGCATACTTAACAGGGTTTCACAAAAAGGAATGTCCTCAAAAGAACACTTTCTGCATATTTAATAATTGGATAGGACTGGACAGATTGAAGTCACAATAGAATGCAGCAATTATACTTTCATATTTTGCATTAAAGTTTCTGATTTCTCTTCATGCAAAGGAGCTTTGCAAATAATTTAGGATGAGGCAATTGAGGGATGGAAAGTAGCTGCTACATCAGTCTTGATAGAGTACCTGAACTATGAAGTTTATATAGGTATTTTCCCTATATTTCTATATTTAGTATATTTACTAAATGTCTTGGAAGAATGGATGTATCCATTCCACAATAGGAAAGTTCATCTCCTTCCCCCAACTTTGAAAGAGTCTATCACAAGCACAACAGCAAATTCCAGGACTCGACATCAAAAATTCTTACAGCAGTTAAATTTGAGTAGAATCCTAATTTGGTGCGTAAAATTCATTAGATAGTAGTATAACCTCTGAAACCTTATATTGTGATTAAAATAGTTAATGGCCCAATCAAACTTAGAAAAGGTCAGGAATAATTTACTCCATTTGCTCTCTACAAGATCCACTAAAGAATTTAGACACTGGACTATTTAACTTGTTTGAAGACTTGCAGTGAAGGAAACATGCTTCACACTACTAGTTGACAACTCATAGCATAAAAAGCTCTTGAACAAACAAACAAAAAAAGCACAGAAATCTAATAAATGAAGTCTAATCTCTGTCCAAATAATTTCAACCCAATTGTTTCTGATAAAAGAGAACAAGTCTATTCCCTTGCTTATGTACTAATTCTTTAGATATCTGAAGATTATTCTGTCTCATCTCAGAGTTCTATTTTCAGGCTAAACATATCCAGGTTCTTTAACTGTTTCTTGTAAGATTTAGTTTCCAAACCGTTCAACATTTTAGTAGCCTCCTAGGAATTTGCCTATCTACTTATAATGTGATAACCAGAAATGGACACAGTATTCCTAATGGGCCTGACTAAGGCAGAGTAGAACAAGAACAGAATTTAAATCCTGTTAATACACCCAAAAATAGCATTTATCATGTTTAACAGCCACATCTGTTAACTTTTGTTCAACTTATGATCTCCCAGAACAGACTTTTTTCATATTCCTGTCCCTTACCTACAGGCTTTAGTATTAGACATGAGAAAATCATAGATAGAAACATGTCAAATATCTCAAAATTGTATATTAAATGTAAAGATTAATTTTAGAGCATTTATTGAAATATTCAGAATTGACACTTTGCCCATTACAGATTGCTGAAAACAAGAAGGAAATTGGTTTTCTGCATAGCCATGTTTATAACTTGTCCTGTGATCTCAACAACTTGAAATCTGAAGTCAGTATGATCTCTATTCCTCAGAAGGAAATCTCCAATATATTAACAACAAACTGTATTTCAATGAATTGAGTTAAAAAGCAATCAATTTTCCCCTATCCATGTTTTTAAGTTTCTTTAAATCGCAAAATTGTATTTTATACATAGTACTATTTTTAAAAACAATTCTAAAGAAATTATATCTGAGATCATCTTTTGATTCTATCTGCTCAGAATTGTTTGTTTTTGGTTATTAATGGATCAAGATTATGTGAAAAGAGTCACAAATTATGGTGCCAATGAAAGAATAGGGCTAGCATGATATTCTTATTGACATAATTATGTTCAATTATACAACAAACTGAAATGTTTTCACAATCAACCATCTCAAAGTGAAAACAAATTACCTTTTTTAAAAGTCAGAATTCTTTTCACAACCTGCTTCCTGTAAAGATCAGATGCATTAATTCTTCACAATATCTCAAAGGGTTAGTGCCATCTCAATCAACAGATATTTATCTGTAGAATCCAGATTACCCCATTTATTTGTTAAAATAATAAAGACTTTGGTATGTAGAATGTACAATCTTACAGCATCACAAAGAGAAGAGGTTAATGCCATTTTGTTGTACAAACTTTAGTAAATTCTCTTTACAGTATCAATACAGAATCCTCTACTTACTATAGCTATGCAAATAATTTGGAAGGGCACTTCAATTCCCACATCTTTGCAAGCAGGATCCTGTAATTCTGAAGGTTCTGTTTGACTGCTTCAAAGGTCTTCCTTTAACACCTGTTTCTGTTCACAGGCAGTTTCAGCAGATTTTTTTTGCACACAAATGCGTGAATAGTCAAGCTGAGAAAGCGTCTATATTGAATCATTGGGTTTGGCATTCCTGTTCAGTTGCACAGTTGCTGTAATTGAATTTTTCTCTGCCCCAACCCCAATTAATTGTCCAGCCCCACTACGGTTTAGCAGTTCTACTTAAGTCTATCTTCTAATGAACAAAACATACATATTTATTAATGTGTCAAAATCTAGACAAGAGTGCAGAAATTAAGACTGCTGGGATAGTATACGTATTACATGTTAGTCAACAGTTCTCATATTGTTCTGACAGGCAGAATACCATTGCAAGCAAAGATTATGACACAATTCAGAATCTTCAACTTAGCAATAGTTAGCTAAATGTACATCCAATCAGAAGTATTTGGTGGATTTCTATCAGATACCTCTGTATAAATTAAAGTATTTGTACCATGCTCTATTGGGTGCTAAAACAATGTACATTTACAAAAAATATTTAACTTGTTTTAAAATGCTATGAAACCCTGCAGACATAAATGAAGGGAAAGTGAGATTCAGAGGGGCTTACCTAAGTTAATTTGATCCAAAAACTAAACAGGTGATTTTAAAGCTAGTAGCCAGTATAAGCAAAAAAGCAAAGCAAATACATTACCATCATGCTGCTAGAGGCACTTTTCACCATAATTCTTGTAAATCTATAAACAAACTCCAGAGCTATACTGCGGCATGTACTCCTAGGGGGATACTGAGGAGGTACCCATCTATATTATCTCTTGCAGTTTCTTAAATAGTATGAGGTACTTAAAAAATTTAAATAAATTTTCAACTACGGACATTATTCTTTTTATTATGCTTCACATTTTTATACTTGCAACTTTTTAAATTACTATCATTTTGCTTTAGTTCTATATATTTTTCATACTGTAACAGTGTATTTAAGAAATAAAACTTGCTTAAATATGCCTCTTGCCTGAAAGCTTATAGTGTTTACCTGTGTGTAGATCTATTTTGGAAAATTGCTTAATAGTAATATCACTCACTGGGAAAGGCAACAGCATTCCGTGCACCTTGGAGTATAATCATGCTGGCCACATGACCATGGAAGCGTCTTCAGACAACACTGGCTCCCTTGGATGTGAATCAGAGATGAGCACCAACCCCTAGAATTGATCATGACTAGACAGGGGAAACCTTTACCTATTTTTAAAACATTGCTACCCCCCTCCAATCCAGCCTAAATAAAGATACTAGATGGATTGGTTTTAATAGCAGTGCAGAATGTAACTCCCAGAAATCTAAGCCAAATTGAGGACTGGTGTGGGATGCTGAAGTTAGGGTTCAATAACGATACCTAATCTCTGATTTATAACTTTTTCCAAATATAGATTACCACAATTTATCTTCCAGTTAGTTATCACCAATAAAAAGATCATCTAGAGAAAGCTATTATGGGGCATCAATTGTTTAAAATTCAACAGTTTTCCTTGATAATTTTGATAATGCTTATGTTTTGTTAAAGGAACAGCCAAAATGCAACACTTAAAATTTAGTTAAAAAAAGAAACAAAAAAACAGATGCAAATGCACAATAATTTATCTAAAGCCAACAAAAAAAAAACCTGAATTTGTCTACAGATTTTTCTTTTTAAAAAGATAACCCGAACAAATCACAACAATTCTGTAGTGTACCAAGTGTATATTTCAATTTACTGTATGTAATCTAACAACAGATTTGGTCATAATTTACCAGATATACACAAATGATTTAAGTAGCAAAAGGAGATTCGGTTTCAAGAGAGTAAGTAAAATACATTAAGAATGTAAAGCCAGGTCCAGTTTAAGCATTAAGTGAGTAGTATGCTATAATAAAGCAGATTTAGGTGATTTTCGGACAAGATAGGTAGATCAATTGTAAACTATTTTATGGGGAATAAATGGGATGGAAGAATCTTTATACTATAACTTACATATTCACAGAGCAGAACATTTACTTAACGTTTAAAATACTTCCCATTATTATGTTTCCCCGCTATTTTCTACTTTGGACCCCAACAGAATTACACATTACTCATTTCAATCTAGAAGAGAATAAGATGTATTCAGTTCTTAAAAACAAAGCCCAAGAACTACTCATCTGTCAGGTTTACAGTGATGTGGAATCTACCAATGATGTATTTGAATAGAAAAGATTATACAATTTAATATCCATATGATTCAATCTGTTTCATCCTGCAGAAACAGTGTCTAATGTTAATCCATTGTTTATTGAAATAAGGGATAATAAAGCTGTCTCTTTAAATATATTTTATATATATTTTAATATATATATATATATATATATATAAACTTTGAACAGATGGAGCACCGTTAAGATTCTATCTGTCAAAGCAATTAAGTTTACCACACAACTACCATAATTTAGTTCTCAGATATAAAATAGGAAAATATACTCATTTTAAAGTTAATAAACTCAAATATGGTGACCCCTCAACTTATAATACAGTACTATCACACTGGCCTAGCTGTGTATTATGATAAATGCTGTGCATATTTATTCATTGTGACATAGTAACATATTGAATGCAGTGTCTAAACTTCAGGTAGCTCACTTGCATTCAGGCTAGATGAAGATGAGAATTCTAAGCATAAAAAAGGTGCAATACCCTCCCTTCCCTCAGAAAAAAAGGCCTGAAATCATTGGTACAATATAACAAGTTTAGAAAAGATTTATGGCTACAAAAATTCAAGTTTCAACATCTCATCCAAAAACAGAAGCAAAGAGCATTGGGGATAAATAGCTCCAGCAATTATACTAACAAATATTTTTTTAAAAAAGAAGTTCCAGCAAATTAAGCTGCCAAGTTAAACATATAGTTTGTTTGGTATATAAAAGAACCCCCAAAATAGGAGAGAAGCAAAGATTCATTTTATGTTTACTTTAATGAAGAGCAGTGGGGCACAAAAAAGAGACAGCCTTATGTCTAATTTTCCACATAACAAAAACTAGACAAAAGCAGACATTGGGCTGGACTACTAAAATCAAAAATATCAATTACACTCCTTTTCAGATTCTAGGACTCTAAGCTTTGTGATGGATTGAGGTATACAGTAGTGAATAAAAATGATAGCCAATAGAATAGTGCTAACAAAAACATAAATTAAAATATGGGCAGCCATGCCAAAAAGTGTCTTAACATAAAGTTATTTAAGTGACAAGGAGAACATTTCTTTCATTCCAATCACAATCTTTGCAGTTTTAAGTCATTATTAACATTTGGTGAAAGAGCTGTAGCATTTTGCAAACTCAAAGTACTGAAATCTAGCAAGTCAGGAAATTAAATATCAGTGATGGTTTCCAGGATTTGTCATCTACCATATCCTGACAAAATCAAATGACAGATTCATGTCATTCAGAAGCTGAATATTTAAATTATTGGGAGGAAGGGCAATGGCAAGAGAGGTGAGGTAAGCCTCCTTTAGGAAACACGAGCCACTATACCAGACTAGCCACATTTGTTCATGAACTATGATTGGAATCAAGGGAGCCATCTCCAAAAATTGCAATTTATTTCATTCATGTTAAAGGGACACATGAATGATTAACACAGGCATAGTGAGTACTATGCCTGACTAGGACCCAAACAGCAATATCCTATAAATAATAAAAAATACATTTTACTTTGATAATTGACTGTAGATGTGAGGACTCTATATAATTCAACCTAATGACTGTATGCTGTACAGTCCTGTGCAAATATCTTTAAAAAAATTAATAATCCTTTTTTGCTATAAGGCTTTAACCCTATAATTTTCACAGCAACATAACTTTCATCCAGCCTGTACCATATTTTTCTAAACCTTCAGTCCAAAAACTCAACATGGCCAGCCTGCATGACGTCAAAATAAAGCATCTATAAGAATAAATCCCCTCAGTCTTCCAAAGGCACACAGACTTCCCCAGATTCATCCCACCGAGTCTGGTCATTCTGTTCCTCTATATCATCAGGCAGCTCTTCATCAGCTTCCCCTACTTCATTTTCTTCAAACTCTTCATCTCTAGGAAAATCGGTGTCCTGTACCTGGTCTACTCCCTCTTGCGCTCCTGGCTGAGATTTATCTGCACAGTCAACACAAACACCATAGCGCCGAGATCCGTGTCTTATTCCAACACTGGCTGCTAGCATGAAAATTTTCTTGCACACCATACATTTGTACTTCTTATCTTTTTTGTGAACCTGCATAAAAGATAGAATCATTACATCAACAGGTTTAATATAGATTAATGATAATTGATTTAGATATTGTAATTAATCCAAATACACACATAGCTAAGATTTTAAATTAAATAGTTGAAAGCCATAAACTGGAACTACTGAATCCACATTAGAATTTTGCATTTTACAAGCAATGGAAAAATACAAGCATTTACTTTGTCCTTGTTATATTATATTTTTCAGCTCCTATTTTTGCTCTAGTTCTTTAGTAAGTTGAATTATAATTACAGGATGCCATTTAAACCTTAATAGCAAAATTAAATATTATTGATACATCTTAACAATATTATTTTCTAAAGCAAATACTCAGCCAGCTTTTAATAAGGAACATTAATCTCAAATTTTCTTCAGCTCCTGAAATTAAAAGGAAGTGAACTCTGACACCAACTTTCTTGGCTTTTTAATTATCAAGTACATATTGCAAGGTGCAAAAACCCCAACCTGCATTTCTCCTTGCTGAATCTGAGCATGGGGGAATAGAGGAGATGCAGATTTGCATTTATACCTACTAAAACAAAAGAGGAGCAAAACTGCACACATTCATCTACATTTGAGAACTGGTTCAACCAGAACAACATCAGAGCTCTATTCACACATTTAGACTATCTGAAATAATAGTCTTCCTGAATAGTAAACCAGGGAATTATTTCTATATTTTCACTATATTTTTAAAATACAGTATAAAAATCAGGGAGACCACATTTTGATTTGTTATTAAATTAATTCAATATTTGCCAAGTCCTGACGATTAATAGTACCCTAACTACTTTATACTAACACTATATCTATTAGTATTTAGAAAAAAGTTGGGACAGATTTTTATTTATTTATACACCAAATATTTAAATATATTTTATTTTAAATATTTTAAGCCATGTAGAGTGGCTTCTGAAAAAAATTTCCTTCAAGGAAATAAGACATATATTTAATTCAGTATGGTATCATTAAGATTACACAAACTTTTGTTCACATATACTGTATATTAGAACTAAAGTTACAATCCTACTTGCCTTATGACAAGTAAGCAATCCATTATGTAGTTATAGATGTTAATTTACTTGTCCAATAGGATAATATAACCCCAAAATATTGTCAATGGAATGCTATAGTTTGAAACAGACTACTTATTTAAGCACTTTAGTTGTAAACTGCGCACATGTGACATCAGTTGCAGCTTAATTCTATATGGAAGATGACATACCAGGATAATTTAATAGACAACAAATATTAAGCTTTACTGTTGAAAACTGAAGATGTTACATACCAAGGAATGTCTTTTTACATGTTCTCTCCGAGTAAACAGTTTTCCACAAATATCACAGCTGAAAGACCTCACTCCAGTATGAATGAGCAAATGTCTCTTTAATGTTCTTCTATATTTGGCTACATAGTTACAGTGTGGACACTTTAATTTGTTCATGATTAGAGAAGAATCACCTAAAGATCCAAACAGAAGCAATGTAATCAGTTGGCAGATATATTTTTCAGTTTATATATATGCTATGCTCACCACTCAATACAAAGTTAATCTCTGCATAGCTCTAACACCCGGATTTAGTTCACCCACATACATTATGTTTACTTATAACTAGGTCATTCACCTTCATTTTTAAGAAGTTAGAACTACTTGAGTCCTATAAGACCAAAGTTAAACAGAATATAACAAGAATTTACTACTCTATTAGATCAGCAAAAGTGTAATTTACAAAAGCCAGTGTTATATAGTAAAGTATTGTATGAAAAATTTTCCAGTATTTATCTATTTTTTAAGGTCATCAGCAAAAGATTGGTGACAACTGTAAATAAAGTATTTTAAGTAAGTTTAGTGGTTTCAAATTTTAATTGACAACATTTAGATAATTATCCCTATCAAGTAAGAGGAAATATACAAATTGGAAATTATTTGATGCAAAAGAAAAATGTCCTAATAGACATTTATCTAAATGACAGAGTGATTTATGCAACTCCCCCTAATTTATAGAGGAAGACTTTTCAGAAATGCTTCTGTTCAAAGTTTGCCAGAATGCTAATAATATTAACACTGGCAAATAAATAGGAGAGTCAAACCCCTGTACATTTTTATGTGCAAGGACTGCAAGCTCAATCAAGATTTTAGGGAAAGCAAATCCTTATAGGTACTGTTCTCAGTCTAAAATGTTCAAAATCATGCCATGCCCCCTTGACCCACCATTTTAAATTAGAATTATGGATTCTGAATTTCAGAATTCTTATTGAAAATAGATGTATCAAGAACTTTGTTCACCATTAGTATGCATCACAGATGAACAGTTTCAAAACATTTTTAATAGTACCAGAATTTCAAAAAGCACATTTCTGAATTGTACCAGAGCTTCAGAAAATACATTTTTAAAATGTATAAATGAAGGTAAGATCACCTTCAGCCAAGTAAACAAACAATGTACCTAAAAGTTCTACTATAAAATAGATTTATGACCACACATAAGTCCACAAGATTAGATTTCCCAAATTCTGAGAAAACCATAAAAACAGACTAGAAAAGCTTTTTAAAGTTTGAGGGTGGTATTCCTTCATAAGAAATCTTTAGGAGAATGGAAGCACATGCCAGGAACTTCAAAAATCTTAATAGTCCAAAGATCTGCAAGTTATTAAAGAGGCGTGGGGGCGCAAGTGATTAAGAGCTCAGCTTGCCAACTGGAAGGTCAATGGCCCAAGTTCAAGACCCGGCATTGCGGTGAAGCAGGGTAAGCTCCTGTTGTTTGCCTTGCTCCTGCCAACCTAGCAGTTCGAAAGCATGCAAAAATGCAAGTAGATAAATAGGTACCACCTCCTCCAGCGGGAAAGATAACAGTGTCAGTGTGCCTTTGGCATCAAGTAATGCTGGCCACATGACCACGGAAGTGTCCTCGGACAAACGCTGGCTCTTTGGCTTTGAAATGGAGATGAGCACTGTACTCTAGAGTCATTCATAACTGGCAGGGTAACCTTTACCTTTACTGCAAGTTATTATTCAACAATAGACTTCTTGTTTATTAATATCAATCATTGCAGACTCTATGATTTTTTAATTTTTCAAGAAACTGTGTTCACTGATAAGCAATTAATATTAGTACAATTATATTATTCTTGTATAACCAGAAGTTTGAACAGAAGTAATGGACTCACCATTTTCCCAGTTTTCTTTTGGCCAGGATTCAGGTAGCAATCCATATTTGAACTCATTTGAAGTTCCTGGTAGCAATCCAAACTTGAAATCATTGGTGATACTAGGAAATATCCCAAACTTGAAATCATTTGAGGTACCTGTTATGAGAGGGTTTTTTAAATTATGTATTATTAAATCTATACAAAAGACACAGTATTAATACAAATACTCATACTGTATATATCAGACAGGAAGTCCCGGAAACAATCTGGTCCTATGTCATGAAAGACTTTATAGCACATAAAATTGCATTCAGAAGCCCTCAGGCAACCAATTCAGCTCACAAAACAGGTTTTACATGGACATTCTGAAATTCAAGGTACAAAACTGGTACATTAAATCTTTTATATGTTTATTGTTTTAACTTTACACCTTTTGGATCAAAACATAGCCAACAAAACTGGAAATGTTAATTTGAAAGATACTGGAACTGCTCTATGTGTTACAAAAATTAAATTGAAAAATTCTACATGTAATTCTATGTTCAATACCTAGCCTAATCTTCAATTTACCATTGGCACTTTATGCAGGAAAGAAAAACAGGTCATCTAAGTTTAACTTCTAGTTTCCATGAACTTTCTCTTTGGCTATCATGACTGTCCAGAACTTCCAGGAACAAAGCAAGGGAAGCAATCTTTGATTGGCAGAACTTGAAGTTATAATAGGAGGAGCTTAAAATGGAGGAAAAGGTCAAATTTACAGAGCCAAAACTGATTATGAATCTTATTTATTGAGAAAAGTTAAGATATAGCCAGCAATCCAAAATGCACCTGTTACTGTGGGTTAAAATAACCTTAACCAATAAAAATGAATGCTTATAGTAAGAAGAACCCTCCCCAAATGTTTACAAATTTAGAAAACAGGCTGAAACCCAAACAAAATATAGAAAAATCAGGGCCTTCTAGAAATGTTTTTGACTAGGTATTACTAACAATCATTGAGTAAAAAAACTACATTTCAAAATCATTCAAATCTATCAGTGCTGCTTAGTATTCTAAAATCACTATTATGACTTTTAAAATATTTCCTACAAAACGTCTTCTAATTCTCATGACAAGTATCAAGACATACATCAGAATAAATTATTACAGTAAATAATTGCCTTCAATGTTCCTTTGAGAAAGCTTCAAATACAAAGTCCAATATACTGTAAACTATTGGCCTATTAGAGAGCTTAGTGTGTTGCAATAAATAAATAAATTTGAAAATGGCTAAACCATAGTTACAAAGCAAAAATGTTACCTTGTTTTCAAATAACTCACTTGTAAACTAAAAAGGTAAAGGTTTCCCCTGCCAGTTGTGGTGGTGCTCATCTCCGATTCAGAGCTGAGGGAGGCAGTGTTCTCCTAAAGACGCTTCCGTGGTCATGTGGCCAGCATGACTATATATGCCAAGGCACATGGAACATTGTTACCTTTCTTACTTGTAAACTACTTTTGTTACTTGTAAATTAACAACACTTTAAAAGAAAAGTTTTTGGAACAGTGCCGTATAACAGTTTATATCAGATGTATATTTGTTCTGTTAGATCAAAGCATTATTTCTTTAAGCCTCTCTTCCTAGCCACAAGCTTTCCTGCAACAGATCTAGTGCAGCTAAAAAAAAGGATTGATTGGATCAAGAACATAGTCTTGAGCTTTAGAAAAGGGTTTATAACACCTTCTAGATCTCACATCAATGACATATTTTACAGAGATCTTCAGAAATTTCTTTTCAATAAGGCAGTGTGCCTCTAATCAGTGTTGAATGAGTTTAAAATTTATGAGATTTGTAGAATAAGCCAGGCCCAAATCAGTTGACTTTATAATGAATGACTCATACAGGTTGCCCTAATTATGATTAGTAACAGAGGAATTACTTTTCACATATTGGATAACTTTTTTATGAAAAAAAATGAAGCAAACACTTTGGGGTTATCTGTCCACTCAAAATTCTTTTACATTGAAGTAAAACCCATATGAAGTTCAGATAACATTTAGTGGTAAAGATATGCAAAAATTCATGAAAAAGCAAAAGGCAAAACATTTTCATAGTACACTAACTCCCACCAAATTTAACATAAAAGGATACTAAACTACAGCCTAAATCTCAAGCATTAGTTTATGCAATTAATTTGACTTCATCCAAGTATTATATATTAATAGGAATTAAATTATCTTGGAAATCAAGTAAGAGGGTCAAGAAAAGGGCGGAAAAGGTATCTGCAGACTTCTCTCACACTGAACACAACTTGAACTTCTTTTCTCTGAATGGCACTCGAGTATTGCATACCAACAACCAGACATAGGGATAGATTTTTCCCTGTACCATCATTCAGCTGAATACCTGACTCATGCTATATGACAGGACACAAAGTGCAAAGAATTCTAAATTAACCCAGAAGT
>JANHZU010002263.1:140437-150454 GCA_032468055.1 Acrochordus granulatus | reverse complement strand
CCTCTTTCTATCCCACGTTCCGCCCTTCCACCTCCGGGGAGCTCAAATACCGTCGGTCCCGGAGCGCGGTCCCCAAAGATCATCCCAACCGCGCGCGCGCCCGTCGCTCTCCCAGGGCGACGCGTGACCTGCCAGTTACTCCGAGTCGTCCCGCGCAAAGCAGCGCGCGCCCGCTTCTCCGGCGCGACTTCACCCGGCAAAATGCAACGCCGCCGCCGCCGCGTCGTTGCCAGCGGTCAAGTTTCACCGCGCGGAGCAATTCTCAAAATCCCACCCCCTCTTCCCAAAGAATCCTCGGGGAATTCCGCCGCCCCCCGCTTCCCGTCTCCCTCGACCCAAGTAGCGAGCGGAGAAGGTCGCTTGCCTCCGCCCGGCGCCGACCTACCTTGCTCGACGAGGGTCCGCGAGCTGCTCTCCGTTCTCATTTTGGAGTCCTCCAACTTCAGCGGGGCCGCGGCAGCCTCGGGTCGCATAGCTCGCTGGCCCCCCCTTTCCTTCCTTTTGTTAGCGCTTCGCCGCCTCCCTCCCGCTCCGACTCTCTGCAGACTGGCCCTTCTCCGCTCGGCGCTCAGCGAGGACCCGCTCCGCTTTCCGCCCTTCGCGGCCGCTTCCTTGCCCGGATTTCTCTCGTCCTTCGGCGGCTGCTTCCTCCCCTGAAGCATCAGCGGTTTGGCTCCCCACCCCACCCCCGGGCGTGCGGCGCGCCCTCGCTCTCTTTTCAAAGCTTCGGATGTTAATACCACCCTTTCTTTCTCCTCCGCCCCTTCCCCCGAAGCCTTTCTTCCCACCCTTCCCCGGCCTGACCCATCTTGACTGCCTTCCAGTGAGCTAATCTGCTGCTGGCTCAAAAACAGGCCTTGTTTCTATGGCAACCCTGGATACGGGAAAATTTGGGGAAGGGGCACTGTTGGGGCTTTAGAGGTGTTGGGGACTCTGAATGGGAAAGTGAGGATGCGTAGAAGGGGTGAAGCATCTCAATTTTTTACTCTAAAAAAGAAAGAAAAAAATCATTTTTAAAGCTCTCTCCCTAATTTTGCTATCAAAGTTTATCCGAGTTCCTACGGGAGGGAAAGCAGGAGTAGAATGCTAAGTTTGCTTCACCACACTTTGCTGCATAAACCACAACTGGCTCGGTTCACGCACCATGCCTCGTCATAAATATGTTTAGAGAAATCACACTGGGTGAGTTTGGCTTAGTGTGCTGTGTGAATCCTGTCAAATGCCAGCTGCACACAATTCTACCCATGCCTGTTCATCAACTGAATCGTTGCATTAAGATATTGCTTACCTAACAGTAGTTTGTTGAAAAAGTAGTTGGCTGGTTTTACAATCATGCACAAACCCAAGTTTACAAATCAGAGTGACTGAGGGTCATATTAAAAATCGCATTATGTCTCATTTTAATAAGTCTGAGTTGAGTGCCTTGTCTAATCCAGCCTCTGAGATATCTATGAATATTCTCATTAATCCAGGTCATGATAAGTAGTAAAAATTGGAGATGTTTCACCTTCTATCTGTTTCGCCTTCTACAGGAGAATGGACATATTTCCTGACCATTCTTTTTCATTTTTATATGGATTGAAAAAAGGCTTCCAGATAGAAGGCGAAACATCTCCAATAACATCTTGTTAATTAATGTCCAGCTGCTTTTTTAAGGAACTTTGCAAAATTTTGCAATTTTTTACTACCAGCATCTGAGATTTGCAAACCATGGTTTACTAGCAAGCACAATATGTTAACTGTTTATAACTAAGGCAACAAATCAGTGGCTAAATAAATTATAGCTTAAAATAGAAGTACTAAATGTAGTGCCAGGGATATATGTACATAGAGCATCACAAATGCAGTCAGCATTTATCAAAGCATAGCAGGGTTGAATATAAGATAATTTCTCCATAGATCATTTACTTGTAAAATGCTGTAGCCACCTATAGAAATAAATTTGAAAGTATTTTTCTAAGTGACTGTACAGAGGAATTATTATAGTTTCTACCAAAAAGGAACCATGCCTAGTTTTGGGGGAATGGAATGGAGAGATTGGGAGATTTTTCCTGAGGTTCGTGAGGTCCAGTTTTCTCTTTGCTTCCACAAGCTTTCAAAGCTGTTTCAGAGAGCTCTTTCCTGATTTGTTTTGATTTGATGTATTTTCTTTCTGTATTGTTGTCATCTTTTGTGTTTTTAGTTTAGTATTTTATACTATTCTTTTTTCCTGAAAGCAGCTGAGAGTTTTTATTGTTGTTGTTCAGTTGTGCAATTGTCATGACCCCATGGACCGCAACACACCAGTCCTCCCTGTCCTGCACTGCCTTCCAGAGTCCCCCGAAACCCATGCCCATTGCACTGACAGTGCTCTCTAACCATTTCATCCTCTGCTGTCCCCTTCTCCTCTTGCCTTCAGTCTTTCCCACAATCACGGTCTTTTCCAATGAGTCCTCTCTGCGCATTATGCGGCCAAAGTATTTGAGCTTCAGCTTCAGTATCTCTGCCTCCAATGAACAATTAGGGTTGATTTCCTGGTTTTGATTATGGTGGTAGAGAAATATGTTTAATAAAAAAGAGCCCTATTGGTGATGCAAGGAAGGGAATTTGACTCATTCACGTGGTCTTGTGGGACAGTTAATTCACCAAGTGATATGTCTGAATTAACTTGTTTTCTTTTTGTTTTCTTTGTTTGTGTTTAATCCTTTCATAACAATTGCTTGAATGGAAATTGGCTCTGATGAGAAAGAAATGTTTTTGTTTGTGAGTCTCTGAACATATAATTTAAAAAAGATATAAATTTACCCAGTGATTGCATTAAAAACAAAGGTAAAGTTTCCAACTGTTCCTGTTTCCAACTCTAGGGGGCAGTGTTCATTTCTGATTCACAGCCAAAGCATTTGTCCGAAGATGGTCATGTGGCCGGCATAACTATATGGTCATGTGGCTGGCATTTCCATGGTCATATGGCCGGCATAACTATATGCCAAGGTACACGGAGTGCTATTACCTTTCCCACCGAATCTGGCAGTATCTATCAATTTTAATTTTTACATGCTTTCAAACTGATTGCAAACATGTTTTTAAAACTTTTCTTTTTGGTCTCTTTGAATCCGTTTTTGACTTCTGGCAACTGCCTGGACTAGTCCTTGCAATTTTCTTGGCCAGATTTCAGAGGTGATTTACCATTACCTGCTTCCTAGAACTGAGCAAGTGACTCACCCAAGCTCACCCAATTGGCTCTATACTGAAGGCAGGACTAGAATTTAGCCTCCCAATTTGTAGCCTGATGTCTTAACAACTACACAAAAATGGGTCTCTAAAGGACATAGCTAATTGGTAAGTGATAATCCTTGAATTCTAACATACACATGTGTAGCTACCTACCTTCCTACTATAATTTTGAGTGGGTTAAGTTTGTTTGTCTATTGCCTTTCAAAAAATAAAGGATGGGTATTTGTGGTTCCCCCAATTTTCTTCACCATTGACTATTATTTTTGACTGTTAAGTGTTTAGAAAAATAATGACTCCAAGTACAATTGTTTGTTAATATAACAGGATTAAAATCTTTGTAGGATTGTCAAACAGTCACTTTGCAGATTTAGATTTAACATAAGTAGTTGTTACTGTCTGTGTATGTATCGCTTGCGAGATACATATCATTGCCAGCTAGATGGATGGTTTATAAATTTGATAAAAATGTATATGTGTGTGTAGATATATAAAATTCATTTCTTACTGTTTTCTACATAAATACATGTGTGTACAAATTTGTACATCTGTCAAATAATATTTTGTGTCTGTGGAAGTGGATTAAAAACTTTTGCTTTAATTTCAAGGAATCAAAAAAGACTTATTGTGCAGACTCTTCTATTTGTGAGAACAAAAATAAAACATCTGTTGACTTTCAAGACAACCTGTGAATGTTTGTACAAATACTTCAAGCACACCTCTTTTTTTACCCTCATTATCACTAGCTCAAATGTTTTATCCTTCACTGCATAATCCTTCACTGTCTTCCCAAAGGGACGTGATCTGATCCCATCCAATTCACACTAAAAAAATGCATAATCACTTCAGTTTCTCACATGCCACCTCTTCCAACTAAGTGGGGAAAACTAGTTAGAAATGTTGTTCCTTAAAAATGGGAAACACTGGCCCAAGGGATCATTGTTGGTTATTTCTACTCAAATGAATAGAAATATGCTTGAGCAATCTCCACATAAGTTCTATGACTGCCACCTACTGAGCAAGGGACAAATTACATAGTTAGGACCTGCATCTTCCCATTTTGCACTGACCAAGTGTCCTTCTTAAGAAAAACAACATTATTTTGTTCCTATGTAAATCATGGCACAGAATACCAGCAGGTCCAGACACCAAAGTCTAGAAAGATCTTCTTTGCTTCCAGATGATAAAAATGCAACAGTAATGATAGATTGTCAACATTCAATCAATAAAGCCTTTGATTGTGTGGATCATAACAGACTGTGACAAACTCTTAAAGAGATGGGAAGAGCAGACCACCTTACCTCTCTCCTAAGAAACCTGTATGCTGGTCAAGAAGCAACAGTAGAACCGGACATGGAGCAACTGATTGGTCAAAATTGGGAAAGGAAGACCACAAGGCTGTACATTGTCACCCTGCTTATTTAACTTATATGCAGACCACATATGCAAAATGCCAGGTTGGATGAGTCACCAGCTGGAATTAAGATTGCTGGGAGAAACATCAACAAGCTCAGATATGCAGATGATACCACTCTAATGGCAGAAAGTGAAGTGGAACTCAAGAGCCTCTTGATGAGGGTGAAAGAGGAGAGTGCAAAAGCTGGTTTGAAACTCAACATTAAAATACTAAGATTATGGCATTTTCTGCATGGGCTCTGCTGAACTCTGTGGATTCTGTATTTCTGAAATAAGTCCAGGACAGTTATCTCAAGTAGTCTGCAAGGTAGGCTTCAACTATTTTCTAAAATTCTTAGGTAGCCAGCTAATTCAGAATTTGCATGATGCAGACTAAAGCAGAAGGCCATGAAAGGAGATTCAAGGACAGCCATAAAACTGAATCATGTTTATTAAAATTGTCCCAGTAACTTGCAGCACCAGGAGTCTTTCCCCAATCTTTTGCAGTGAGCCTTAGCAGTGGAGATGGTCTCTAGAATTCAGCTCACAAAGGGGTTGCTTTTGTTGAGCAAGATTTATAGCCCTTCAATCTCTCTCTTCCCCTCCACCCATAAAGTTGCTTAGTTTAGGCATTAGCAAGGGAAGATTATATACTCATGAGAATTAAGCGTCTAGCAGGCATTGGGTGTATGCTAAACCAAAAAAGAGAATTATCTGATTGGGGTTAGAGTAGAAAGTTAATTATCTCACAATTTACAAAAGTAAATAGGAAGAATTAGCTTGTATAAGCAGCTTCTTTTCCAGGTGTTAATTAAAAAATGTAGGTCAATCACAGGACAACTGCTATCATCCCCAAACTACATATTATCAGAGATTAAATCCAACCTATCTGGAGGTTACCAGATTAGGAAGGACAGGTTTGGAAAATGTTTGTTGGATTGTGGCCATCCTGTTGTTGCAACGATGACATTCTTTCATGACTAGATGATTTTTAAGCCCAGCCTAACAACATTTCAGATGTATTTTAAAATACAGCATTAACTAAACATCATACATACTAACTTCCTTGTGTAAGATACTTGTAGTATTTTTGCCTCAAAGGCCTTGGAACTTTACAAAAGCAACTAAACTTTCATAAAAAAACCTGAAATTCTTCAATAATAAACATACTAATTTGGCTTCTGCTACATGAAAAACCTTGAAACATGTTTTATAAATCACACTAGCTGAGTTCCTACAATATGCTAAATAGTATGTGTGAGAGCGCAGGCTGCCTGAAAATTGACAAACATCTGGGTTGATGATGCCCTCACCCTTTAAGACCTCTCCTAGCCAGCAATACATTATGTGACTATAAAAGCAGAGCAGAGAAGGAGCTGGGGTACTGGTGTGGAAGTGAGAGGGAAGTTGGTTTGTGTTCATTTGGGAAACTAAAACAGTCTGAAGCAGCCTCAGACAAATGAGAGTTACTATTTTCCAGGAACAGGGCTCACAGAGAAGTTGTAGAGAAACAGAGGGTATAGTAAAATTGGGGAAGAGCGATACAAAGGTGTTCACTAGCCTTTGAGTACTTGGGGGATGTTGCCAAGAAGCCAGGTTGTGTTGTGTTGCCTCTCTAGAGTTTTGACTGGGTATACATAAAAAAACCTGTGACAAAGTGGTGGCAGCATTGGGAAATCCAAAAGGGAGATCCAACACAAGGGAGGCAACCACACAAGTAGATGTGGCCTAAACTCAAGCCTAAACACTATGGAAAGAAAGCAAGCCTTGGCCAAAAAAAGGACTGTAAAAGGACAGGAGTTTGCCCCTTGTATAGCCCAGATCTTGCAGAAATTAGCCAACATCCTGGTTGTGGAAACCAGACCGCATATTATGTGAGAAGCGGTCTGTGTAGCCTGTTTCCTCACCCCTTTTAAGAAATGTATATATTTCTTACCATCTTTTTCCTTTTTCATGTGGGATTGATAGGAGTAAACACACTTTCCAGTTACATCTAATAATAAAAGCCCACTTGCCTTTTTAAGAAAGTTTTCTTTCTTTCACTGCTGCATTTTTTGCAGTTTTGCAACATAACCACTGATAGTCTTTGGTAGCCACTGAGAGTCTTTGGATTTCGACGGCATACAGATTTAATAAATAAATAAGTAAACATGGTAATTGAAAGACATTATGGATTAACTTGTTGGGTTATCTCAGTGACAAACTGGTTATGCTCACATGACATGTTTCTACATGATTATTTGAAACATATTTTAGGGAATTAAATCAATATCTTTTATATAACACACAGAAGCTAACTACATGGTCTGGGTTCATACAGTATTCCAGGCAAAAGTGTGTTGGCTAGATTAAAGCAAAGAGTGTTTCAGTATAGTATTCAAAAACAGCAATCATATTCAATTCAGTAGTTTCCAGCCAGGTATGCGAATTTGAAATCAGTATGTTTTGCCAGGTATATTACCAGACAAAGGGAGATTTTAGCATAAATGTACAAAAAAAAAAAAGAAAATTTAAGGATGATTTTTACATAAGATTTTAAAGAGTTGTATAGCAATAGTTTTGTTCAAACACTGAACATTTAAAAGCCTTCTAATACTGGAGAAAGTATTGCACTTACCCAAATTTTTCCCAAATAGAAACATCAGCTGAAACTAATTAAAACATCTTTCTCTCCAGGCTCTAGCTGCTAATTTTTATGTTTAATTAATAAGGAAAATGTCACCTTTACCAAATTTTGTTTATTCATGCAGATAAAAAAGAATCAAGAGATTATATTATAAATATATTCAAAAATAGCATGTTAGGCAACTGCAGTATATGGCCATTTCTTAATAAAGAAAAGAGGCATAATGAGAAATCAGTATAATTAGACTTTAAGAAGCAGAACAGGTTAATCCGGATAATTACACTTTATCTTCAGTTAAATACATGGGAACAGTAGTATAATTCTATACAGAGTTATTCAGAAGTAAATTACTTTGCATTCAGCAGGATGTACTCTAATACCAGAGTACTTGTTTTATAAAATATTGATCTTGAGATCTGGACCTCAGTATTCAGTCTTGGTACCATGTGATTGATACCAAGGATCTGGCTGCTGCTTCTGAATGCGAGGTTGGTTTGTAATACATCTGCCCTTATCCATTATTTTATTATGGATGAGGGTGCTGACACATGTAACCTAGACCTAAGTTGGCTTAAAGGAAGGGTGTTGCACTTCTCCATCTGAGTTTAGTGTACAATCTGGGCATTGTCTTGGCCTCACAGCTACTCCTCAAAGAGCAGTGGCAGGTCTGGCCAGGAGGGCCTTTGCATGGGTCCATCTTGTGCACCAATTGTGGTATTTTTGGACTGGATGGTTACTCATGCCCTAGTCATGCCTTGTTACCTCATATCTGGACTGTTGTAATGCACTCTACACAGGACTGCCCTTGAAGCCCACCTAGATGTTACAGCTGGTTCAAAATGCAGTGGCATGGCCAGTTTGATCTAGTGGTTAACTAGCAACTTGGAGATCTTGAGTTCTAATCATCTCACAAAGTTGTTGTGTTCCTAGGAGGAAGAAGGTGTATTATGTTTGCTGCCTTGAGTTATTTATAAAAATAATAAAGGCAGGATCATTATCATCAAAATTAAACTGAATAAATGCCTCAATTTTCCCATGTGTCATCACTGTGTGTGTGAGCTGCATTGATTGTTATCTGACTTCCAGGTGCAATTCAAAGTGCTGGTTGTCACCTATAAAGCTCATCATGGCATAGGATTTGATTATCTGAGGGACCACTGTCTCCAATGGTTTCCACTTGTCCAGTCAGATCAGGCAGAGCGGGGATGTTCCAGGTCCCTTATATTGAACAGTGTCAGCGGGGTCCCAGAAGCACACCTTCTCTATGCATGTGCCCTCTAGAACAGCAGCCCCCCTTGCCCTGGAGGTGTATATAGCATCCTGCAGGTTTTTAAAAATATGCTTTTACTCCCATACTGAATTAAGTGGTGAATCCCTGGCAGTGTAGGGCTGGTATTTTCGATATTGATTTTTTAAAATCCAGGCTTATGCAGTTTTTGCATTCTGTATTGTTTTCTATTTTAATATGGTAGATTGTTCATAGCCATTTTGGAGTTGATCAATCTTCTCAATCTGATAAATAAATACAGGATGCAGCCCTTCAAACTTTCTATTAGTAAATTTATCCAATCTTGGTTCATCTCGGGGTTGGACTTGCTTACTTAATTACTCCATATTATATTGTCATCTACTTGGATGAGCACTACCAAGAAATCTCAGAGCAGTGGAGTTGATGGGTTAGTTTAAAAAAAGGAAAAGTTCAAGGAGAAACCATTTCTGCATTATTGCCAAATAAAACATGAAGTATGGATCCATGTAGGAATTGAGCTCAACTTGAAGATGACTTTTTAAAAATTGTTAAAATTAAAAGTGCTTATTCCTGGAATGACATTCAGAGGATGATATTCAGTAGGTTTTGGACTGTGCAATCTTGGCCAAACTTCTACTGGAATCAACAGAATTCCACTGAGAAGCATCTTTTAAAAAAAGGAAAGTACTTTTAAAAAAAATTTGTACTTTTAAATTTTTTAAAATTTTAATTTGTACTTTTAAAAAAAGTACAAATTCCAGCAATATTATTGGTTGTAACAATCCTTATGGTACCCTAAACTTTCTTAGACTTATCTCCTCCAATAGGCTTATCTGCAGTCTGAACTTTGGTTCCTTCAGCCCAGTTTTCTGGGTTCTTGGGACACGTGGAACCCCAAAAGATCAGAGGAGGCCGGGTTCTGTCAATAAGATGTGACACTAAATTATAGTCAACTCATTCAGTGTGTTATGTGAAAAAACAACCACCACCATCTCAGCGTTGCTGTAATACCCGAACCACGCAGCTTGTATTTTATTATAACCTTAAATGACCTATTTCCGTCCCCCGCACTTTTCCTTTTTCATCCTCTCGCTTCCTGGAGGGTTTATCGGCTATTCGTAACACGGCCTGGTACACCTTCGATTTTTCAAACGAAAACGCAGCGCCAGGGTCAAGGCTTTCGCGTTTTCTCGTCATTCCCCGATTTTCTCGTGCCTTCCCGTTGCGGAAGCAAGAAGAACTAAGTCCCTTTTCTGCAGCTGGAAGGCAGCCGGGGCAGCCGCTCTGCGGGGCTCTCCGCAGCCCGCCCGCCTCTCTACGAGGCGCGCCCTCCACCTGCCGGGATTCGCCGGCAGCCTTCGGAAGCCAAGTGCGTGGGGCGCCGCGGGGGATGTCCCCAGTCCGTCCGTGGGGGTTCAACGGAGCAGTCGCCGAGCCGAAGCATCAGGGTTTTTTTTCCCCTCGCGAAAGCAGCCAGGATGAAAACAGTATCGGCTAGCAAATGATTGCAAAACGAGAAGGAAGCAACAGTCGGAGC
>JANHZU010002263.1:115275-127364 GCA_032468055.1 Acrochordus granulatus | reverse complement strand
CCAGTCCAGATGCCTGTTTTTTAAACTTTGTTGCGATGCAATTACCCTGGACGAGTGAGAGTCTTCACAGACAGACTTCCAGTTAAAGAGAAAAATATTTATATATCGATTTTTAAAAATGCACCAAAAATCTCAACATACCAACAAGGACGACAAGCAGACATAGAAATAAAAAATACAATGTGAAGAAGCATGGTACCGCTTAAAAGATTCCTGGGGCAGTTTCTCTAGCCACGGCTATTATATATATTATTTATGTATATATGGATGTATGTACATTGTATAAATATGAGCCACTGCGAGTCGCTTTGAACTTGGCGGCATATGAATTTAATAAATAAAAATAAATACATCTGTAACTCTAATCCATCTGTAGCTAAGTAGCAGAGCAGTGGCTTGTTCCACTATGCTGACTATTCCTCAGTTGTATCTGCGCATGGCATTTCATTTACCGCTTCCCACCTACCCGTGGGCTGTTGCTCCCGGTCACCCACCTTGCTCTGCCTCTCTCCCAGCTCACCTGAATCCAAAGCACAACCCCGCTGCCCAGCAACCATCAGGCACCACCGACTAAACCACTCCCAGCACCTCTACCGGGGAAAACAACTCCCTGCTTATCTGCAACGTGTCCCGCCCTCAGCGGAGTCAGCCTTGGCGGATCTCAAAACGCAAAACAGGGTAGGACTGGGATGGGAGACCACCGGGAAATTTCGGGGCTGAGAGCCTCTCGGACCACAAGGAGATCAAACCAGTCAGTCCTACAGGAAATCAGCCCTGATTGTTCGTTGGAGAGACAGATGCAGAAGCTGAAGCTCAAGTGCTTTGGCCACCTAATGCGAAGACACTGGAAAAGGCCCTGATGCTGGGAGAGACGGAAGGCAAAAGGGGAAGGGACGGCAGAGGATGAGATGGTCGATAGCGCAGTCAGCGCGATGGGCGTGGGTTTCGGCGGACTCCGGGAGGCAGCGCTGGACAGGGAGGCCCGGCGTGCTGCGGCCCACGGGGTCGCGAAGAGTCGGGCACGACTGCTCGTCTGAGCAACCACACATCCGAAAACAGCCGCAGGCGGCTTTTTTGGGAAAAAAGACTGCATCCAATTCACCGGCCCCGCCCGTGCCGAATCGGGAGCGAGAACGAAGATGGGCCCATTTCCGTCAGAGGGAACCTTTCCCAGCCTTTTCCAGGAGTTCCATTGGAGCGCGCCAAAGATAGGCAACCTCGGCAGCCAATACGAGCGCGGGTTGCCGGGAGCTTCCGTCCACCCAGCAACCCTAAGTAACCTTGACGGTGGTGGGAGGCCTCGGAGCCTGCGGGATGGCGGGGCCGCTCTGTCGAGCGGCGGGAGGGCTGAGTGTGGTAACTCGACTCGCGCGCGCCGGAGCCAAGCTGGGCCCGCGCTCCGGAGTGCGGCGGTGAGTTGGGCTGCCTGGCAGACGCGCGGTCGGGGTCGGTGGGAGAAGGGGGAGGCGGGCCCGGCCGCCCGGGGAGCTGCTCGGCTGAACGTGGGGCTGCGTGGCTCGCAGGGCTCTTCCTCGCCTGCCGTCACCCGGCCGCGCTTGGGAGAACTGAGGCGCCTGAGGCACCTTCTCCAGCGAGCGCGTTTTATCAAAAGGCAGAAGCTTCCGAGAGGCTTCTTGAAGGCGGGTTGATAACTGAGGCCCATTAAAAAGCGTACTTTTCGTAAGGCAGAAAGGCATATAACTAATTAAAGATTACGAAAAGGCGTAAGTTTATGCCTTTAAATAAAAAGCAGTCTCCGGAAAAGATGCTATGGGACTCCTGATTTTTTTGTCGGAATAAACTAACATGGCTGTCTCTTAAAATTTTAAAAACTCTGCGGGTTTTCTCAAAATCAAAATAGCGGTGAATTTGCTACGAATCCCCATTCCACTCCGATATCTTAAATATCTTGTTTCCCGTTTTCAATAAATCTTGCTGCTGTTTTCTTTTAATTTCCTAAGAATGCGAATGAGATGCTGCCTAGAGTCCCTTGTAATTGGGCGGCAAATGAATTCAAATAAATTCATATCAGACCCATTGTTATTGTTGAAAAAGCGGTCACAACAGTGCCAGAGATTAGTGCTCTGCTTTATGGATTCTTCTTTTTCAGTTACATGTAAACATTTTAAAGGATTAATTTTTAAAACTTCTGACAGGGAAGGGGAAAAAACCTAGCATGGGTTCCTAAAGTGTATTGAAAAACGGCACCCATGCAGACTTAAAAAGAAGGGAAACTGGAAGACAAAATAGGCTTCCTTGCTCCCCTATGAAAAATATTTCCTTATTAAAAGAGGAGAGCCAGTTTTGTGCAGAGTTAAGGAATCAGGCTAGAGACTAGAAATTTCCTTGGACACAAACCCAGCTGGATTACTTTGGGCCAGTCGCTCTCAACCCTAAGAAGGTGGCAATGGCAAACCATTTCTGAAAAACCTTTCCAAAAAAACCTTCGGGAAGTAGTCCAGACGTAGTCCAGACAGTCAGCAGGAGTCCGAGAAATAGACTTGAAGGTGCACACACACAAATACATTAATTAAGGAATATTAAAAGGCATAACCTTTTTGGATGATGTGTCATGATTTTTCTTCTGCCAAAGTTATGGATATTGCCTGTAACACAGATAAGAACAATCGTGCTTAGTTATGCTATATGCATCCAGTGTAGGCAGTGCACTCAAAAATAGAAGAAAGGGCTTGGTTTGCACAAGATAGTGAGGCTTGGTAGATGCTGAAATATTTACTGCCACACTGAAAATAGATACTCTTATTTTCCAGAAGTTTGTTTTGGTGCCATTTTCAGAAGCAAATACTTGTAAAATATTTTTTTTCTTTTCTAATTTCTCTCTTTCTTGCTTTTCCTTCATCCATTTCCATTATAGTAAAATCCATCTTTATGTGGTAGTAGGAATTAATCAGATAATGTATGATATATTGAATGCTCTAAAGTAGTATAGAAATGCTGCAGTATGTTTTGGCTGTATGGTTTATAAATGGCAAAATATAGAATATGTTGTATTGAACCAGTTAATTCAAGGCAAATCTGTCACAAAAAGCTACTTTATACTGCCTGCTTTCTCATCTGTCCCATTAGGCAGTACCATGGGAATTCCCAATTGGTGGAATTCTGTATCAAGACATTATTTGGTTGTTTCTGTATAATTCTGCAAAACGCATGCAACTGAGATTAAAGGACCACTAACTACTTTGTACTTGTCTTGCAGGGCAAGTGAAGGTGGACATGTTAATACTCACTACCGCCAGTTTGTACCACCACCACGGTTCTCAGTAATAATCAGTGAAACAGTTAGTGGCCTCATGTGGTTCTGGATTTTATGGCGTTTCTGGCATGACTCAGACGAAGTTCTGGTGAGAGCTGTTAGATTGGAAACTAAAGCAATAGGTTACTTAGCTCAAAACAAGAATATATTGTAATCTTATTTGATGCTGTACTTACTTGGCTGAAAGGCCATTATGTTTCACTGGTATCAGTGTTTAACACATGAACCATAGGAGTATATTCCATCTCTCAAGATGTAACGTCTTTGTAGAATCCCGCTGCTCAGACTAGGAGATCACTTAATGCAGCACCTTGTCTACTTAAACTAATCTGACATTTCTCTAGAGCATCAGGCTAAGAATAATATCCTTTCCTACCCACACCCACCCTAACCTGATATATTCCTCATTAACAGTCCTCCTTAAGAGGACTTTTAGGGCATTGAAGACAATTTTCTAGTTTGCTCCAATTTAGACTGTCTAGGTATTCAAGCTTTCGGGAAGCTGTCGAGGAAAGTCACAAATCATGATCATGTGATTATGGGATGCTGCGACAGCCTTAAGTATGAGGTCCAGTCATAATTACTACTAATTCAGTGCCATCTTGAGTTTGAAAAGTCACTGAACAAGTGAACATTAAACAAGGACCACTTGTATAATGAATGTAGTACACATAAGAGAATATAAACAGAAGTAGTGATCTGGAGTATGTAGAGAAAAATCCCAACCAAAACAGTTGAAGAGTGCTTTGAAGGTTTATTAATTTGTAGTTACAGGGTGTTCTTTTAGAGAGGGCAAAAGTTTATAACACAATAAGTTTATCTTGTTGATTTACACACGTATTACGTTTTTCTGCATATCTTATTAGGAACAGTGTTAAATTTAGGAAAATAACAGTCTTGTCCTTGACCATACATGGTTATTTCTGACTTGCTTCTTTCTCTGGGAATTTGTATCATATAGCAGAGTTTGGATGAAAGGACCATGTTCCAGCTCTTACACAGTTTGAGCAGTTTACTGTTACTCCCTTCCATGCTAGTATTCTATTCATCCTGTCTGCTACAGTCATGACTTCTAGCTTCTGTGGTGTATCTTAAATACGGCTTAAATTATGTTTGCTAATGTTTCAGATGCAGAATTCAGAGACTTGAACCTTTAAATAACTCTTGTAATATTGTATTCAGAGACTCTCAATACTAGTAAGTTGAAGTCCACCAATAATCCAATTCCAAAGAATGTATGTAATGTAGTTTATTCAGACCAAGGCAAAAACATGATCATCATTATCTGAATAAAAGAACAGTTAATTCTCCAAATTTAAACACAAATTGGAGAATTGTTATGCTTCTACTAATGCTGAGTAAACCTTTTCAGTACATTTTTGAGGCATTCTGAAATAGGAATGCAAAATTCATGTTCTCAAATTTAGATTTATTTTCTCAAAACACCATTTCTGTCATACTGAGTGATCTGCTTTTGACAGGAGTACCTAAAGAAATTCAACTTTGGTTGGGAGGCTCTGTTTGGAAGGGGAAAAAAGCTAAATGTAAGCTTTTATGTATCTCTGAAATACTTTTGGATTATAGCTATGCTCCATAGAGGGGATATTTTGTCTGTTTGTAGGAAGGTTATGAAACTATATTCTGGAAAATAAATGTTAAACTTCATATTTTTCTCTTAACAGGGACACTTTCCTTATCCAGATCCTTCTTTATGGACAGATGAAGAGCTAGGAATTCCTCCAGATGAAGAAGAATTTCAAAGCAGCTGTTAAAAATAGGTTGGTCTGCTTAATAAGAAAGCATTAAGTTTACTATTAAAAAGTAAGGAATCTCATATTAAAATTGAGCTACACTGAAAATGTCTGCAGTGCTGTTTCTTATACCAAACTTGTAGGGTATATAGCCTACTGTGGGCTTTCTCCATTTTGTTTTAGCTTGTTTTTTTTGTTTCAGCCTACAATATTTATTTTCCTAATGACCGTAGAAAATAATCAGCTGCAGAACTTAAAATATTATATATTTTTAAAAAAATGAATGGCAGTAAGTGAACTTGAAAAATATTTGTAGTAGTATTTAGTTTGCTTCTCAATATGCAGGAGTGAGATCTCGAGGATGGAAATATAGTACAGTAGACTGTGCCTGTTTTGTTCATTTCAGTTACTCAACAGTACCTAACAAAGCAAAATCAGTTAAACTATTTGTCTTTATTGCTTACAGACCTCAGGAAGGAGATGTACAGAAAACATTTTGCTTTACATAGACAGAGGATGAATTTTAAATAAACTATCAAGACTGCTTACAATGTGTTTTATTTTAAATTCTCTACATTTTTTATCAAGGTTAGAAATAAACTGTATTGCATTTAAAAACATACATTCCAAGCTAATTCTCTGATTATACATGCAGTTCCTGCTATGAAGTTCTAAGAGACTTTGATATGATTAGTTACTATCAACTTCTAGTGTTTGCATGTACAGTATTTACCATCTTGGCCTGGCTTCGAGGCTATAATTCTTTCAAGAACAGACCAGTAGTTTCTTCCATCTCTCCATTCACTTTATGAATTGTTGTCGTTTTTCACTTCCAATAATCTCAATTTTTCTAGTCTACTATTAATTTATATCATGTGTCAAAACCATGCATTTCTGTTTATTCAAAATTTTAGGGGGACTGTTGCAGCTAGCGGATGGGATCTGGCATGTTGAGGCGCCAGATGATGTGAAAGAAAGGAGACGAAGAAAAGTGCTAATAGGAAAATGGGGAGGCAGGAACTAGAATATGGAGCATGATGCATGAAGCATTGAGCAAGCATGCACACCTTCCTGAGCCTACCTTCTCTCCTTTTATTCACGTGTGCTACATTGCATCATTTAGTTGCAGAACATAGATACAATATAATCAAACAGGTCAGTCAGGCAAGGGTTAATCATTATTTATCATGAGTTCCAAAGGCAGAGACACGAGCCTCAAAGGCAGAAATATCCCCCCAAGTTTCTGCTTATCCTGCAAACAGGCTTTCATGGGTTTGCCCACTGAGGTGCCATATCTACAGGAAGTGAAACTCAGTCTGGATAAGCCTAGATGAGATTAGCTCTTGCAATATTTACAGGAAGCAAAGTCCATCTGAATAAGCCTGGACAGGATTATCCCTACAGGGATAGTTCTTCTTTCATGAAATAATTCTTTTTGTAGACTACAGTACTCTTAGGAATGGCCTACAAATGCATATGATGATGGTCCCTCTTTATGTACAACTTTCATAGGTATACATATTATGATTGAAAAAGGTTTAACTATTCTGGTTTTGTCATAGAAATATCCTTTATGAACTCCGCTAAATTTATTATTGCTTTCTTCCATATGTAAGCTCATACTACCCGTTGTTCTTGAGCCCAAGGAGAAAAAAATTATCTTCACTTATTAAACTGAGTCATTCAATATGTGAATTGGTATTAAACTAGTTTTTTTGCTTTCTCTTTTTACTTTCATAGTAAACTCTTCAAAATGAAATGTTGCTTTAGTTACCTATGTGGGAACTCAGCATATTTCAAATTTTAGTGCCTTGGTTTTCAGTTCTACTACTACCTGCCTTTCAATTTTGCAGTTCTTGTATTTGCTGTACAAGACAGTTACAGTATCATGGTCTCACTCCATTTCTTTTGAACTAGTCTCTGTTTCTCCAAATTCAGTTTTGTGATTATTTACACAGCATATTCCCTAAAAATTCACGGTGGTAGCTTTATTGTAAAAGTTTCTCCGAATAATTAAAATTCACTGATTTTGCTGTAATATCTTCTTTGTTCTCCCATTTTCTTCATTATCCGTCTTACTGTTTTGAAACATTTTCTGGAATTCCCTCAAGACCTGGCTCTGTCATCAGGCCTGAGAAGTTTCAGGGAACACTTAGCTTTTGTTTTGTTTGAAAGCAGGATCTCTACTCTGACTGTTATTTCCCTCATCCACCCCACCCATATTCCTGCTTCCTTTTTTGTGCCTTTTTTTAAGGAGAAACCAGAAAGTGATTTCATTGTCTGTATCCTTATAGCACCTCGTTATCTGATCTCAGCATGGGCACTCACCAATCCAGGTATCCAGGCCAGGATTTTTCCTTTCTGCTTGCTAGAATTCTGTGCCAGGTTTTTATTAGGCAGGAATAAAAGCTGCCAAAACCTTTTAGATAAGAACTATCAACCCTTTTGTTGGTCATTTTTTGTTTCTTAAGGCAGTTTTAAAAAACACGTATTTTATTGCTGTTCTGAGGTTGACTGAGTAAAGTCTCTTTAACTTTGCTATGGAGACTAATACCAAACTGCACTACCAGTCTCCTTCAAGCTCTATTTGCTCATTTGTCCAAGTCACATCAAACATGACTAAGCTATTCCAAGGAACTGTATACAAGAAAATTACACATTCTGGCTTTGGAAGAAACTCATGACAATAAGAGTAGTTCTCCTGTAGCATTCTTGACAAAGAATATAAATAAAGTGGAATGGGTTCAGCAGAGGGCTGTTCCACAACATAGGCAGTATATCTTTATTGCTGGCAAAAATGGAAATGTTGACCTTTCCTGTATGATAACTAAATATTTTTAAAAAGTAAAACATTTTTCATGCTCTCCTATAAACCAGAATTAAGTCTGAGGAGCTTGTTATTGAGGCAGTAAAAGGTGAGAGTAGGAAGTCATTGCTGGAGCTCTTCAAGAAAAAGTTTGCCAGATGACTGTTAGAAACACCAGCTCTGGATTTTCTCATCCAGCAGCTGAATGAGACCTCTCCAACTTTGAATTTCATGCTGTGAAGTTTCTATAATGTAGTTGCAAATACAATTTTATTTTTTATTAATGATTTCATACAAAGCATTCTCCATGCAGTCAATCTTTATTATAGTGATATTCACATCAAATACATATAACTTTTAACCTTTTATATAATACAGTTCTTTAAATAACTTTACACAAATAGTTCTTCAGTCTTAATTTTCAGCTGTCAATTTTTTAAATTTTATGTCTCCATGCTCTCTAGACCAAAGTCGACAATATTTCCCACTGTACAAATTTACATAAGAGAAAAAAAGCTTAAAATACAGATGAAAGGAACATACACTAGAGGATTTAAACAACTGAAATCTGTATAAGCTTCTACAATAAACAGTGGAGAAAAGGAAAGACTGGGTGACAGGAAAATGCTGCAGTGATCAATCAAATAGAAAGCTGAAAACATTTCCCTGTGACTTAAAAATAAGTGCGGTCCTCATAAACTTTTTGTTTCTCAACTGTTAGTTTTTTTTAAAAAAAAGTAGCTATAAATATCTCTTAAAGAGGACAGACTTAAAATTGCAGACTTGGAGGCTGAAACATTTGTGGAAAACATCTTGAAGGAATGCAGTGCTGAGAGATATTTTCACTGCACTAATTAAACACAATTTTCCTTTTTAGTAACATGATAGAGTAACATTTTTTTGGTTGATCTTTGCAGTCACTTCCATAAAATCCAGCTTTATGTGTTTAGCTTGGACAAATTCTACACAAAGATTCATTGCTTGTTATTTTAAAGGTTGTAGGTGAAAGCCTTTGGCAAGAACTTAGCGTCTATAACATCTCCACATTCCTACACAGACATTTCTTATCTATACAATATAATCCTAATCATGAACTCTATTATGTTCTGTGACTGCAAATCCCTGAAGTGATGATTAATACACAGAGAGTAGTACTTAGTGTCTGTGGTAACAAATCATAGGAATGAAATTCTCCAGTGCTGCAGTGGAGAAATTATCCAGCTAGTGCATTTCTCTACCTAATTGAAGAGAAGCAGCATAGTTGAAAAAGGGAAAAGGTCAGCCCATGTAACCAAACACTTAAGATTATAAATTCTTTGAGGAAAATGGTGTATAGAAGATAAAGACAAGCCTCTTTGTATTCCAGACACAACAGAAAACAGGGAATTGACTGTTTTCAGCAGGGAATTGACTATTTTCAGCAGTTTAGAAACCACTTTTTTACCCATCACTGGTCCCTAATAGCCCAAAGAGATGCTGGTTATAAAAGCACACTTCCTCTATTTAGGCTAGAAGGGCTATTGCAGTCCAGTAGTTGGGCATCTAGTGCTCAGTTTCAACAACTACATAATTCAATCACAATATAACCTCATATGCTCCTGTACTGAAATATAGAGCATCACTTCTGAGAAATGTAGTAAGCTTAATTCTCTAGAAAATGAACTCTCAGCACATTCTTGACAACCAATAGGCAACATCAGTTATATGGTGTAACAGTTATTTGGAATTATAGGTACTGTCACACATAAACCAATTTTATAAAGGTAGAAAGCAAGAATTATGGATGAGCCAAGGTTGTCATGAATGTATGAACTCTCCCTAAAGTGGGAGGGAGAGAAATCCTAATATTGATCACTGCCATTTTAATCACATAAAACAAAAGGAAAAACAATCTGGAAGGAATGAGGTGGATTTATTTTAACCATTCACAGCTTTAAATTTCAAAGTACATTTATTGCACTTAAGTTTTTATTTTTATCTTTTAAATCAAAAATTACTTAGCCTCATATTCTGAATGCAAACAATAGTTCCACTATTCTCATTCTTCCCCTAAAGGTTCATTTTTCTTTCATTTCAGTACATACCTGAATGAATATTTCCCTGTGAACTTGTCCTCTCTAATGTATGTATATACGAACATTCTAGCAGAATCCCAACACACTACAGAAAGAAGCAAACAGCTATAACTAGGCTGAGCATAAACAAAATACAGAATCTGTGAAAACTTAACAATTCAAAACAGTATAGAGTCACTCATTTAATATTTTGCTAGTCCAGAAAGGAAATAGAAATAATTCTAATAGATTCATTTTTGATATATTTTAACTGGAATATATTAAACAATTATTCTGGCATTTACATAATAAATGTCCAGAATTTCAAACCCTTATATCTGCCAAAATAGGGATTAAAATATGTAATTGCAGTGTTATGCTGATTTATCTGGAAGTAAGTCAAAGAACACAGTGGGTCTCATGTCCAGAATTTAAAAAATGCTTAAGATTATGCTACAGAAGATTTGTTATTCTAAAATATTTTGGCCCGTTGATATTAAGTACTGTAAATTTTAACATCCCAATGGATTTAATATTACTTAAATCCTAACTGAAGGGCAGTAACTTTTCATCAGAAGGTAGGAAGGACCAACTAGTAACTTTTCATCAGAAGGTAGGAAGGACCAACTAATAAACTATGTAATCCCTGTCTTCATAAAGTTGGAATAGGATATCAGTTCACCACATTAGCTTCTGTATTGTTTCATGGCTATTTATCCACATCTTTTCAAGTTTATTACCTCAAAATAGTAACTGAATCTGTAGAGACTAACAGATTTCCCAGTTCAACAAGTTGCCTGAGAAACAATTGAAACAAATCTTTTATGTTTTTTTTCACTAAGAGTCTTGAAACTCTGGGTGGTATGTTTGCACACTTATGCGGGTACACATACCCCTCTAGCAGGGTGGTCTCTTGACTTTATTTTCAACCAACATAGTAAGGAATTAAAGTCTAACATATTTAGGAGATAGTAGAGAAGAAGATTGCATGAACTATTTTAGACTTCCTCAAAGATATTTTAATGTTCTTTCTTTTATAAAATGGTTCTTCAATTTTCAAATAAAATGTTACTTTTAAGCAGGTTTATTATTTCAGTTACTTTGGATATACTGCTGGTTTGGGGAGTAATGACTATTCAAACACACTATATTTGGAACACTCCAAAAAGACCTATGATAAATGGCAGTCAGGAAGGCCTAATTGCTATTCATTTTATTGAGCTTTAGCCAGGAGATCCTGCTTTGTGCACAATTTCCTGCATTTCTACCCAGGTTTGAAGCTCTAGTGTATTGGGAGTCAAAGAAAATTTGCTGTCCAGTAATATAAGCATCTCAATATTGTGTTAATTTTTTTCTTGCTTTTTAAAAGGCACAACCATTTGGCAAATTGCTCAGAACATTTCCCAAATTAAATATGAATGATCCATGAAAAAGCAAAATATATTTACTAACATTTGTACAAGCACAGACAGGACCGATATAATTCAAAAATAAAGGCAAAATAAATGCTTTGCTAATCATTTCTCTAATTCTGCAAATAAAACTTAGTGAACCTTAATGAAGAAACCAAGAATAATGCACCAGTTTGAGTTATGCCTGCAATTGGAAAATTGAATCAACCTTCATAAAATAATTTACAATCTGCCCACCATTTTGAAAGGCTACTAACCACTTGATAATTTGTAAGTTAATTTATCACTTTCAGTTGTATGTATTACTGAAATATACAATGTTCTGATGAGGTTTCCTGGTGCAAATTTGATGAGATAAATGATATCCTAAAGTATAAGAAGCCTACTGGCTTAGTGCATGGTGTCTTCACTGAAAACTGGTGGTGCTGTTCTCTGTGTGCAATCACTGATTCATTATAGCTTTAGGGTAACATGCTTACCAAAGAAATGGAAGTCCAGAATATTTAAATCTCACGTAATTGTGTATCCAGCCTACTGTAATTCAAATAAATTATTTAGATCAAATCAAATATATTCCCTCAGGATCAACTATGCAGCATTCTCTTTGAGTGATATTTTCTCTCTTCCAATGGATCAAAAGTGACTTAGCCTGAGAACCATGAGTGATTTGCATTACATGTACTGAGTTCATTATTCAAAAAATAATACAATGCTATAGAACAGGGGTCGGGAACCTATGGCTCGCGAGCCAGATGTGGCTCTTTTGATGGCTGCATCTGGCTCGCAGACAAA
>JANHZU010002263.1:103798-115175 GCA_032468055.1 Acrochordus granulatus | reverse complement strand
TGGGTTACTGCAGATGTTTTTAAAGACAAGAGTCCATAAATTGATAACTGCAGCTTATGTACCAGTGAATATGAGAATATAAGCAAAATATATATTTTTATTAATGTCATTTAATAATCTCCACAAATCATAAGTCATAAATTATTGGGCAGCTTTCCTTATGAAAGGCAGTCTTTAAAAGGGGGAAAAGAAATCTGAATAAATGTTGGCTTTACCTGCTATCAACAGAGAAGATATGGGTGAACTGAATATTCCCCAAAAGATCCATACTGGGCCATATTAAGTATTATGGAGCTAACTGCATTCTTTGTTGTCCAGCATGCTATACATTACCTTCAGCTGTACAAAACAAAAGTGGGATATAAGTCTAATAAAAATATTACTGTAATCTGAGAAGAACTGGCTTCAAAGAGTTACTACTTTGTCATGTTTTGTCTACATGATTTTAGATGGCTAGTGAAGATTTCTTGAATTTTTCTTCTCTTCAAAACACAATGTACATGCTTCAACATACTGCATATGATATATCTTCTCAAGGACAGATTACTGATGGTGGGTGGCGGTGAGGAGGGCAGTGAAACTGGTAAGATTTCAAAAGAGAATCTGTATTCTGAAAATGTAAAAATCACTGCAGACCACATTTAAGTTGTGCTTTACATTTGTAACATACCTTACACACTCTTTGTGAATGACACAAGTTGCTTTAATCTCATTGTTCTGAATAAATTATTTGGAAGTTTCCCCAAAGCAGCCCAATCACTGAAGTGAAATGGAATCATCCAAGAACACATCTATAACTTCCTGCATCACTTCACTCCAGTGATGCTTATGCAGAAATGCATCTTCCCCAAATAATGCCAAGCAATTTCACTTACTATCCTGTTAGTGTCTGAATACACAGTATTTCTTTATTATGCCTCTTGCTCCCATTTTTCTAAGTACCTTGGTTCAATGAAAAAAAATCTAAATAGTTCCTTTACCATGAAGGTAACCTTTTTTAAAAAAAATCAAATTTTACAAACAAAACTTTCTTAAAAAATAATCTTGTTAGCTTTTCTAGTAACAGAACTGCAATATTGGGGAATCAGCATGTGAACTCAAAATTTTGACTTTTTCACCAGACAATCTAGTTTCATCCATTAGAACTATACCAGCGCAGCACCTGTAATTTCCAGCCTCATTCCTATCAATACAGGGGATTACCTTAGAGATTACCTTCTGAGGTATACAACTGCCCTTTTCCAAAAAAGAAAATTACCCCAGCAGAGAATTCTGCTAACTTGATAATTCATATAGCTTCATACTTCTACTAAAGGTAACCTAATACCTGATGTTTGTTTCACTGTATCTAGACTGGATAATAATAAACACTGGGAACCATTTTGCAAATTAGATTTAAGGGCAAGGCATAAAGAGAAAGCAAAATGCAATCACCAAGGATACAAAATAAGGGTAAGAAAAGGAGTTGCACGGGAAGAGGCAAGAATAGGCAAGGTGAGTAGTGTTGATCCAGCAAGTACCATTTCTATAGAAAACAACAAAAGGAACAGCAAATTGCCAATGAAGCCAATTTGCTGCATTTTCTCTCATTCACACAATGTTCATTCACAGTTTGCTGAGTTAACGATTAAAAGTTCTACTTTTTTTTAAAAAAAGTACCAAAGCACATTTTTTGGAATGTCTAATTTTTGGGAAGGTTGTGGCTGGGTTTCATTTTTCAATTCAACCTGAGAATGTCTGCTTATGAAACATTAGGTATCTGACATTACCTTATTTGTACCTTTTAAAATAGGTACACTTGTTATTCATAGTCTGTATTAGACTTTCTGGGCATCCCCAAAAAGTTCAACACACAAAACACAGATTCAAATTAGCAATATAAAATGAAAAGAAGCCACTCATGTTGAGCTTTGCTACAGTTTTGTAAAAACATTGTTGCTGGACCGACAAAAAAGGGCTCTGAAACCCTTTCCAAAAGTGTACAAAAAAGGAAAAGATGGGGAACAGGACTCTGAACAGGAGATAAAAGCATTTCTGGAAAGTGCAGAATCTCCTTTCCTTTTTAAACAACTCTTAGTCTTCTGACTGAATTTTTGTTTTGTGAAATCAAAAGAGCAAAGTTCCAGTGAAAAGGAAACACTGCACTTATCTTGTTGGTCAGTAAGCACACCAGGAAGGAAAAACATATTTGCAAAACAAAATCAAACCAGAGGATGATTGTTTTGATTAGCTCTGTCTCATCAGATGTTCAGCCTCTGATGAATTGTTGTTAGAGGGAGAAAGCCGGCCAGCAGATCATCCCAAGCCTGTCTATGATGCAGAAGGAGTTCCTCATGCCACAGCACCAGAAAGTCAAAGCGCAGCCCTCCCTCTCTCTCGGGAATGATGCCAACGGTACAGGCAGCCACTAGAGATCTTCAAATGCACATGACTTTTGTTGGAGTTGAACACAGAGGCAGTGGAAAGCACTTGTCCCAAACAAGAGCTTTTCCCTTCCACCAAAGGTTGGGCTGGAAGCTCCTTTCTGATCTGATCTAAGTGTACAGATCTATAGTTTTTCTAAACTGCAATGTTTAGAGGAGCACAAGCAAGTCTGAATATTCTGAAAAGAAACTGTAGGAACACAAGACTTTAAAAGTAAGAGTGGATTTGCTGCCAATGATGCTGTGGCTACTTGAACGCTGCAAATTCGCCTGTAGAGGGAGGATAAGAATCGAATTTTAAGTTAGGTTTAATTCATCAGCAAGATAGAAATTTTATCCAGTATAAATTTGATGCTATATACTGGACATCTTGTTAGGGGGAAATGCAACTGTTAATAGTTAAATATATCAAAGGATCTTCTGGGCATATAGAATAAAAGCATATTAAAAAAAATCTTTTTTAAAATAAAACAATCCTGGCCCATTTTACAGATCAGGAGCTTGCAAAAGAGGTTCTAATAATCAGTTTGCAAGCAGAAAGCATTATCATAAAATCCCTATTCATGTGTTTTAGGTTATAAAGTTAGGAGATCTAACATAATGCTCGTGATAGCCTAAAGGATTCAATGTCAAATACTAAAAGGAGGGTGAATAGTAGGAATTCCCTAAATTCCCAATATTTCAGTCAGTAATTTAGGAAGCAGAAAGTGGATGGAATGTCCCTTCATCTATATTTATGCATAGAAAACTTAGAAAATGCACCTTTTAATAGTTTGATTCCAGAATGGCAGCTACCTATTAGCATAAATGTAAATATATTATTCTTCCATCAATCCTACAAAAAAAGACATGAATGCTTTACGTATGTATACATTCTATTTTTTACATTCATTACACAACATGCTGCCATTTATCTTGAAAAATATTTCTGAATGTATTGCATTAGTATGGAGCAAATAACATGCTTTGAGGCCAATTTTAAAACATTCGTGTTCTACCTATTTCCACTGTATTTTTTTTAGTCTTTTTGAGTCCACGTATACAGGCTTTTGGTTAAAAATTAATTTATATCAAAAAAATTGTCTCTGTTGCTCTTCGGTTCTATTAGCAGAACAGTATTCTATTCCACTAATTGTTCAGAATGGTGATAGGAAATTGTAAAGACAGGACTGCAGAACAGTCTAGTCATACAAACATGGCATTCAGTTCCTCCTTTGAAAAGCATAAGGAGGACCATCTTAAGTCATATTCAAAGCCACTCTGGTTTCAAATTCAAAAATAGAGTATTAGAAAGTTTAATGGTTGTTAATAGATAACTGGACCACTATATTTTGACATTTCCTGAATTACATATAAAGCAGTTTCTTGGAAACCCCTTTGATTATCTAACAACAAACTTCCATGGTGCCTTACAGGAAGAACAATGTAACCTAATATTAGCAAAGGTTTTGTATATGATGGTCACTAAACAGATATAGGGAACTGACCTGGAATCAAAAACTGCAATCATGAAACATTTTTAGGTGATATAAGACAATGAAGGGAAACGGAGATTTAATATCTATACTGTAAAATGTCATGAGAAAAAAATGCAGAGACCTGGACATCTGGGTTACTGTTGCATGATTAGGAATCAAAATGTTCAGGTACCAGACCTCATGCACTATTAACTCCCAACAGCTTCTGATAAACATACCAAGTTTCTTTCCTCTTGGTGTTTGCTTAGTAACAAATGTATTTAACTGTTGATTTGAACTGTCACTGCTCAATTTTGTTAAAATACTGAAGTTTGCAACTGCTGGGAGAGGTAAATGTCATTTAAGTTTTTTTATAAATTAAGGTGCCCCAATAAGGAAGGAACATGCCAGTGCATGCCACCAGTAATCCAATCAGGTAGTGATATGACCTTTTCTCTGGCTTTATAGAGATTTTTTTAGCCTTAAATAATGTTTTAGTACCCATTTTAAACCGGCTACATACAAACTATAAGAAAGACCCAGAAAGGGGCATCAGACTAGCTGATGTCTGTCTTTGGCTGGCTCCAAGCCTAAATGGTCATTTTATATGACACAGGTGGGCTGCCTTCAATGGAAGAATCTCCTTCCACCTAGCAAACATGCCAAAGATCAATGCTATTTCACTTGCATGAGATTATGTTACCTATCTCCCAATTTCTGAGAGTAATGCCTACCTTAATCAAGCCCCAGATTTGGTGGGACTGCAACTCTAAAAAATCCTAGCCAACATGATCATACCTTTGTTATATAGAAAGATTAAATGCTTCTACCAGAACAAAAAACATAAGACAGCTCCTAAGAGATATGGGAAGATTCTTACTTTGCAATGAACAATAAAATACTGCAAAAAGCAACCAATTACCATCAGTCTTTCTCAGTTTTGCTGTCTTCAAGATTTATCTGGAGATCTTAAGGGGGCATAAATTGAGAAAGGCTGATCTAGGCAAAAAGTTCAATGCTGACGATGATAGAGGCTATTATTTAAGCCAAGGATAATGTAACAATGGCAGTAGAAGAGTTTACCTGTTGAAAATATTCCAGCACAAAATATCAAATAAAAACAAGCGTGAGGAAGAGAAAGAAATGGAAAAATTCTGTTCAGGAATCTCCAACTTACAATTTGTTTTACTGGAGATCTGAATCTAAGTGGATAAATTCCATACAGAAGCATAAAACATTTTCTCCACAGAAAGGAGATTTCAGAAGAAACATTAACCTACAAAAAGTTGAGCAACAACAGCAAAGCCATTGACTTTTGAGACAGAACTGGTGGTAAAACATTTATATCCCACCTTTAAACAACTTTTAAAGTTTACCACTCTGCTTTCACAAGATTATTTTACCCCATTATGGGCATCATTATTTTAATACATAGCAGCCATTTCAATACATGACCATATAGACAAAAGCCAGACTCATTTCCTTTTTGTTTTTTAAAGGTCCCTTCAAGTATATTAGGCTCATGATGCTCTATACACATAAATGAATTAGTGCAAAGGCACATAACTGGGGTAACTTCAAACAGATGAAGGTAGTGTTAGTCAACAATAGGATCAGAACAGAGGCAATATAAAGAAATGTCAAAAGAAAAAAAAGAATTCTCTATTAAGAAAATGAGTCTCTATTAAGAAAATGAGCAAGAAGGTAAAAAACATGCTAGAGGCCAAACTGTTGATGTTCTGTGATATCTGTTCACCTTTGCCCAATAAAACAAATGGCACCTGGTCTTTATACTCTTTTGCCTTGATTTTTTTGCATTGACTTCAATACTGCTGATCTAAAATTGTTGCTATCTAATGACACACAAAACACTTTTAAGATGCAAACATAAAACTCTACTTAGACCAAATTAAGCTATAACAATGAAACGAAAGGAAAAGAAAATTCCATAAATGGGTATGGATTAGTTTTTGAGAAACTTTTTACTGAAGAGGTATTCATGGACCTATTTAGGATGTCAATTCCAAGGGCCCACTGTTGCCAGCAACAGATGCTAATCTGGACAAACTGAAACCCCAGTATTAGATAAGCCCTTATTCAGTCAGTCCACCTTTGTCAATGATTTAATGATTTTAAACTACTCAATGGAAATAAAAAATATTCTCAACTTGTTTTCAGTTTACCAAAAACCCACCGTATCCCCCTGCCTGGATAGGTGTTTTTGGAGACGTGCAAGTGTACAAGCTAAAATCCTCTGTTTGGAAACCAGCCCGGTTCAAAGAGGGTTCAGATGCACTGCGGTGAATTTTTGGCAATGACCGGGCCAGAAGCTCAATAGATGCAAGGATCTGAAAACAAAGGAAATCTACATTACATATGTGGAAACAACAAATCACAAATTATAACATATTAATATTCAAAGTTGCAGTCCTACTAGATATACTGTTTTAATGAAACTTGTGAAATTTAATAAATAAAGGAGAAGTTGCAGTTTTAGGAATTCACTCCTCTACAAAGATAATATGACACACAATATTGTTGCTTTAGCTGTCCCATTTCAATGAAACATTAACATCAAAGGCTTTTGAGACAGCTTATTGCTTAAAGCATAACTGGAATGCTACAAAGACAAAACACAAGTGAAGCAATGAGGCTCATTCCAATCTTGAAATTGGACTTGCAGTTGTTTTTTTTTTTTACAAAGGTTTCATATGTAGATATTTCACTATGCTGTGGGAAGTCCTCTCTCCTGATGTCACAAAGGCAAGACTAGAAAAAAAACTTGGAAAGTTTTATATTTTGCTGAAATCTTGAGTGGAAAAAGCAGATGCAATTAAATTATTTCAGTCTGATTGCTTTCTTCCCAACTCTGCAGGATCTCTGGCAGAATCCAAAGGAGTCTACCTATGGTTCTTCCCTTTGTGATCAATTGTCAAAATATCTGGATACGAAACAAATATCTTCAGAGTGGAGACAAATTTGTTTGATCTATCTCTTCTAAATAGAACAGGACTAACTATCAAAGAGGCATTAGTCAAGATAAAAGCCAGACCTTGATTCCATTATCAGGCAACCCCATTCTTTGCTATCATTGGACTAAAGCTGTCAGAATCCTCATAGCAACAGAATAATTTAAACTAGAAAGTTCCACCTCTATATTTTTAATACTTCATTCATGGGCCTAAGATTTCAGGGATAGGCTATTATTGACTGGAGTTGCTGTGAGGTGCAGGGCTAAATATGTACCCATATGGTGTAGCTACTCTACAATGTATCTGTGACAGTTCCCCTATTAATGGACTAAAAGGGTATGGTGTTGATGAAGCAGTTGAGAAGGAAATCCAGATATTTTGTGCCTGTTTTATCTTCTAACAGGCTAACCTAACTGAATGACATCTACCTGCATTGTCAACTTGTTCTTGCAGTGCTCTTGTAGTACCGTTGCTAAATGCCAACTGAATTATGAGAATTTCTTACCTGGGGGAAGAGAGGCCGTTCATCTCTCTTTTTTTTTAAACATTCTGCCATTAGTCTCTTCATAGCTTTGGGACAATTGCTTCGCACTTTGCTGAGATCAGGAGAAAGATATCCTCGTCCCACCATAAATATAATCTTTACAGAAGGAAAAAGGAGCGGAAAAGGGAAAAATGAATTTTATCTGTTACAATTTTTAATATTGCTGTGCAGTGCTTTGGATTTAAATCTTCCAAAAAAAGTGCTTCAGAATGCATGGGAGGATGAGTTTGGTACTTAACTGCAACATTTTAAAGTAACTTTATCTTTTCCTGGGATGTATGTAGTACTGCAATGACTACTTGATGAAATTGATAATGAAAATTGTTGACAACGAAGTTAGTGATCAATTTGTTGTTGCAGCCCCTCCCTCCCATTCCACAAGACTTTGCTTCCTTACTTACCCCAATCTGCTCTGTGGGCAAGCAAAGGCATACGGGGAGGGCAGCAGCAGCAGGAAGAGCTGCAGAACAGCCCTGGGGAGGAAGGAAGAGGAGGAGAGGAGGAGGCTCCCTAGTCTCACTCGGAGGCCATTTGCCTCTGCCCCTCTCTTTCCTCACCACTACATCTTCAGGAAAGATTCAAGAAATATATCTGGAGGCTTCTAATCTTGCCATCTGGACTTTAATTTTGATGTTATGGTTGAGCTTTTGGCTTCATCGTGAAGCCTTTTTTCAGAACCAATTAAAAATTAAAACAGGAGAAGGAAAAGAGACTACAGATGTAAAAAAGGCTTATCACCATCTGCCATTGCTCTTCATTTCATTCAGCCCAGTCCAGGAATCTTCATGGCAAAGAAAAATGGACAGGGTAAAACAGTCACAGGCCCATGCGGTCTTAAAGGGGAAGGCGGACTTCTCCATTCTCCTGTAGCAAACAATTGCAAAATGCTGGAAAATGATGCAAAAAAAATCCTCAACCATAGCATCAATTTTAAAATCCAGATGACAAGATTTATAAGCCTCCAGATATGTTTTATTCCCTCGATGACTGAGGATTTTTTTGCATTACTTTCTAGAATTTTGAAATTGTTTGCTGCAGGAGAATGGTGAGTCTGCCTGCCCCTTCAAGACTGCATGGGTCTGTGCCTGTTTTGCCCTGTCCATTTCTCTTTGCTATGAAGGCTCCTGGACTGGGTCTGAATGAAATGAAGAGCAATGGGGAATGCTGATAGGTCCTTTTAACATCTATGGACCCTTCCTTCTCCTATTTTTTTAATTGGTTTTGAAAAAAGGCTTCACGATGAAGCTGAAAACTCAGCCAGAATATCACCATTTCTAAGCTTCCAAGAGTTATAAGCCTCCAGATATGTTTTATTCCTTAGATGACTGAGGATTTTTTTTGCAAAGATCCAAGAAATTGCATATTTACAAACTACCTGTTTTCAATCTAAAGAAAGTCCTGTTTCATAATATTTTTTATTTTTAATATAATTTTATTGAAGAAATTTTTAGCAAGATAAAATTAGTATAAATACTAGGACAGAAACAAAGCAATAAAGAATAAAAACAATAAAAATATTGAATAATAGAAAAAGAAATAGAAATACAGAAGAGAAGAAATGGCTTTTGATGTTTTTGATGGTATTCATAAATGCATTTATAATTCACCCTCTTTCTCTAAGGTTATACCATAATTTCCTACCTCTTTAAGTTACCCTTTCTAAGAATCCAATTAATTGAAACAAATAATTGGTAGATTAATTGATTACTAAAATAATTGTTAGTTGCAGCTCTAGGCGTTTGTGCTTCTACATACTACAAAATACTTTTCAGACAACTGAATGCAAGTGCTACATAAACTTAAAACTTATAGAAAATTTCAAAATTTAATAGAACCAACTTAGTTCTTTTCCATGCTGGAAGGTAAAAGGCTAATATGAAAAGTAACATATCTGTCAATTTTAGCTTTGCATCCCTTGCATATAATTTCCAAAATGGCATTTGAATAGAATATATTGCTCCAGGGTCTCAATAATTCTAGAGAAGCAAAGATGGATACTAAATAGATCTATGTGTTGTATCCAGCAAGTACAATCATTGAACCAGAAAGAACTATTTAGGCCATCAATACCCATCTCTGCTCAGTACAGTATTGAGAAAAAAAATTATCAGATATTCCTAATGTCAAAATTGTTTCTGCATTTTCAAATTAGGTGTCTACTTGATACTATTACACAAAACCAGTATGTTGTACTGTTTCTCACCAATATTGGGATTCACAATTACTTAAACCAAAACCTATGTTGTTGAACATGCTCACTTCAATTTCAGGATCTTGTTTAAGAAGCAGGTAGAATGCCCAACATTGCTAATTACTTTGGAATTCTTCTCAATTTCAAAAACCATCATTTGGTATAGGGTAGAAGCTGCTATTGTAATAAATAAGCCACCTTTCTCCCTCCTGGCACACTGAATTAATTGCTCTGTTCATTAAATTTAGAAATCATATTGTTCATTTATCATATGCTCAAAGAAAAGAAGTCTACAATTCTGATCTCAAGAGGACTCAAATATCTTAAGAACCAAGATCTCAAGGCCAAACAAAGATACCTTAAAAATAAACTGATGGATTATTCATCTCTGGATTTTGTCTTCTAGATCAGCTTTCCACAACTTGGTAGCAGGTTCTAGCTAAAAATACTGAGAGTCTTGGCTAACATATCTAGAAAGTACAAGGAAAAGTACTGGGAAAAGATAATCTTGATTTTTTTTTTGCTAACAGAATGACTGTTACCTTACTTGCCTCCAACTCTTATCCTTCCACCCAGCATATTTAAGAACTATTCCATTTTCTCTGCATAACCTTGAAATCTTTGAATGCATGAATAACCCACATAATAAGCTACATGATTAACTGGAGCATCGATTCTCCAGTAAAGAAAAAAAACTGCATAAAAAGTTTTGAAAATGGAAGGATTAAAATTTATCACATTATTCTGTACAAAAGGCATATTATTCTCTGAGAATAGACATTTAAGTCACCTGACATACCAACAGATTATGCTTTACTTAAAAAAGTCTACCCAAAACTGAAAGCAATGAAATAGGTACAAGACTGCAAAGGCTAAAATAATCTGTTCATACCACAGTGCTACAACATGAAAGTACAAACTAAGGTGCTTGGAAATAACTTTCCCAACCCTAGCTTGCCTTACCTGGTCCCTGTTGTTGATGTTAGAATACGGTAACTGCCCAGTCATCAGCTCATAAAGGACAATTCCGAATGCATACACATCTGACTGAAAACTATATGGATTTTTATCTTGCATCCTAATAACCTCAGGTGCCTGTGATAACAGAAAACAACTGCTTTATTCTATTGCAATTGCAAACTATCTCGAGTCCCCAAACATGAAGCTATTATCGAAAAGGATAAATAAAAGATTCCAGTTTGTAAAGCCATATATTCAACCTCCTTGAATCCTCATTAATAGAAATGAAGTAATTCCTAACCAGACACTGAATTCGCCAGTTGTATGAAATACAGCCATGACCTCCTTTCAGTGATTGTAGCAGGTGATAGAACTTTGTTAACATTCAGGACCTAATAATTATAAGGGGTCACACAGAAAGAAACATTATAAGGATCTTTGGACAGTGATTGCACTGAGAACTCCAGTGAGAAGTGAAAGTCCTGGGTAGAAAAAAAAGGTTTCCATGCATGGTGGTATTGTGATATGCAATATTAAAAAGGTTTGGCCCCAGCAAAGCCAACCATTTATCTCCATCCTAAAGATATTGGAAATTGTGAAATCTGAAAGTATTTCAGATGAGTAATTTGAAAAATATTCCTTTCACCTACCATCCATAGAATTGATCCAGACAACTGTTCAAACTGATGGGATCCACTCCATCGTGACTTCACTGTTGCTAGACCAAAATCACCTATTTTTACTGTGAGGTCTTCATGAAGAAATATATCTGACAGGAAATGTAAAGGAAAAAAAACTAAGCAGGATATGACCTGGCTAGCAGTTGGATG
>JANHZU010002263.1:78234-89369 GCA_032468055.1 Acrochordus granulatus | reverse complement strand
GTTCCACATTTTGGACTATTTCTAAAGTGCACTTCTAATATGTTTCATGTCCCATGGATTTGTATGTAACATCTATGATCTCTAAGAGAGATTACTGAGGGATCTTACTAGTGGTGATTAATGAACATTAATATGATTTGGTGAATTAACAGGCTGGAGAGAATACAACATAATATAAGCAAAATGTATTTTATAATGATGAAAACAGAAATTATTGGGAAAACATTTTTTGGACTGAGAAAAAGTGTTTTGTTTTCTTCAGAGAAGATTTCAATTTTTCATATTGTTGATGATCAAGGTGGTGTATTTGATTGGAGATAAAACATATCTTGAAAAAATCCGTAATTGGTATACCAGATTATTACTTTTAATTTTAAGCATATATGGAATTAAAACTATAGACATATAGTACTTTTTATTTTGCAAAACTGAAAACAGAGGAAAAAAAGCAAACAGAAAAATACAAATATATGTAGACATTCAACAGTGACTTTTGACTTTCTCTGCATACAAAAAACATTCAGAATAACCCTTGTTTTACTTTTGTGTTGTGACTTCTACTTTTCCCGATGATCTATACTAATTCATTGAAACCACAGATCAGACTGTGACTGTTTCCCATGTTCTGCAAATAATCAGTAAATGGCTCCCAATCTTTTAAAAACTTTTATCAGTTCTTTATGTTATAATGGCTGTCAATTTTGCCATTCCTGCTAGTTCCATGAGCTTCATTGTAGACATATAGTACTTTTTAAAAATGGAACTGCATCTTAGCTATTTCATTCAGCAGGTCAATGGATTATATGATCTTTGATTCCATATAGGAAGAATAGTAATAGCAGGAGAGTGACATTAGGCTTTTCTTTTCTTACATTAAACTTCTACGTAGTTATAGATGACCATATCTCTTCTTGAGTGATACAACTGAAGTATATGTGTGTGTGCTTGTGTAGGGGAGGAGAGAAACATAGGCCCAGATTAATTATATCACCTAGTTGAACATGGCAAATCACAAAAAGCTAAGCTGGGTCAAATTTGGTTAGTATGTGGATAGGAGGCAATTCAAGAAATAATACAACTACAGGTTGTACTCATAAGTAAAAAAAAAAATCTGAACAAAGGCAGTAGAAAACCACTTCCATCTTGTTGCTAAGCAAACTACATGGGTATGTTCTTACAGTCACTAAGATATCTTAAATTCAACTTATCAATTTAAAGGAAGGTTTACAATAATAATATGGTTGATTTCTCTTTATTAAAGTATCTGAAATCTATGGGAAGTAATCCTATACAAAATGTGTGTCTGTCAGAATGTTTGGGCATAGCTTGAAACAGTGATATGAGTTTAGGTTTTTAAGAACTTAAAAAACCAAACAAAAAGCAGACCTAAGCCAGCAATTTTGAATTTTGCTATGCATTTACTTTAGAATTAAAGAAACAAACACAGATAAATGGTAAACTGACAGTAAAATTGTATTATGTGGACCTGAATATGTGCAAAACATTTCAAATCTTAACTATCTCGAGCTTGAAACAGTCTGTTTTGACCTCACCAGAAAATCAAACACTTCTCCAACATTACTCCAACCTCACCAGAAGAATCCTCACCAAAACCACTCTGTTTCACATCAGAACACTGCTTTCAGTGAAGTTTTAACAACCTTGAAATGTAAACAGGAAATTCAGAAGCTGAAAACTATTTCTACTTCCACTTTTACTTCATTGGTAAGTCCCAGCAGAAGTGCCACAGATAGGTTTTGAAACATCCATGGGAATGTTGCAAAAATCATGGCTGCTTTAATACTTCAAAAAGAGCTTGTGTTGTGCTAACCTACTTTGTGAAATACAATACTATTTTTGAATACTGTGCCCAGATTTAAATACAGTGAGATGGATGGGAATCTTCTTAATTTTTATGGGTCTCATGACAGTATCTTCTATCCTGCTGAAAAGCTTTCTTCCATATGAAGGAAGTGAGTATGATTTATATTCAGAAATATTCTGGGACATGCTTTCAGTTTTTCTCAAAAAAGCCTCAAGGATAAATCACTTTGTTGTGACAATAGGGTTTACTGACTCTATCAATATCTGCAAGGAGATGGGGCTGATTAAGATGGATTGTCTGATGGATCCAAGAGGTTTTCTGAGAGCTTGGGGAGTTTCCCAATGTCTGGAATTTATTTCGCTGGACATCTTGCTAACTTCTGGAATATGGAGGCAATGAAGACAACCAGGCTGCCTGTGGTGTATCTCTGTGTTTACTGAAGATCTCCAGGAAAAAAACTGAGTGAAGAAACACCTACAGTGATGTGTTACCTAGCTGTGTAATGAAACTTTTCAAGAAAACAACAAGTTCAGTGGACACCAAAGACCTACAGTTCAACCCTAAGCTACAAATATTCTCTTTTATTGATACCTAGAGTGATGCTGGTAAAAAAACAAATTAAGGTGTCTAGACATGAGTAAGATCCAAGATGAAGAGCCCAGATGAGAGCCGAACCTGTCGCAATAAAAGTAGTGGAGCATAATTACTCCATAGCCTTTATTGTGTTTGCAGAATGTCAGCCTGCTCCACTTTTCAAAGGATGCAAAATACTTTGGGGGAAGATCAGAAAATGCTATCTGTGTAAATCATTACTGCCTGGCTAAGCATGTTATGGATTAAATCACTAACACTTTTGAAACTGTGGATCCCAAGGAAGTAGACAAAGTCCTCTGTGATCCCGGCTCTGCCATCTGGGGACTGGAACCCAACCCCATCTGGTTACTAAAAGCAACAGGGAAAGAATCTAGAAATTGGATCCAAGCTATAGTCAACATCTCTTTGAGAGAAGGGGAAATTCCAGAGCTCAGGTCTTGATGCAACAAAACTGGAAAACTATTTTTCTTATCTCTAGGGAGAGGTAAGTTTATTGAGAAAAGAGTGGAACTGCAGTTTCAGAGGGGCTTAGATGGAGATAGCATGACCACCTTTATTCTCCTAGAACTCTCAGAAGCCTTTGATATTGTTGACTACATATACTATTCTTCTGGACCACCTACAATAGTTAGGAGTTGGGAGATAGTAATTCTGCTACTACCTGAGAAGGAGGATCCAGATCGTATCGTATTCAACATCGACATGAAACCCTGGGAGAGGTCATCTAGTGGTTCAGGGTGACATATTATCAACATGCAGATGATACCAGTTATACATCTTTACTTCAGGCATACTGGGAAATACTATGGAAGTCATGGTCCAATGTCTGGAAGCTTTCTGAGTCTGGATGGGGAAAAACAGATCCAGATTCAAGCCAAATAATACAGAATGGCTGAAGATTTGGGGGTCAGATTTGCAATGTGATAACTTTCTTGGACTTTTGATTTTTACTTGGTGAAAAGAGTTGGAGAGGTTTTGTACAGCTTTTTCTGATGTACAGCTGTGGCCTTCTGTAGAACCTAATGCCATGAAGATGGTTGTTCTTATTGTCTCTCTACACAATGCTGCCTTTGAGGACTACTCAAAAACTCCAGCTAGTCCAGAAAACAATAGCATGTAAACTTAGTAGTGAATCATGACTGCTCTTGTGTTATACCTTTCAATTGAAGCCACACTGATTACCAATTGGTTTCCAAGTACAATTCAAGGCCCTATATGTTTTAGGGCCTGGATATCTTAGGGAAATGCTCACGAATTTCAATCCATTCTTTTTTATTATTATTTTTGTTGTTACTTTTTATCTTTTTGTCTCCTTTTTGACCCCCCAATTTCTCATTTTCTGTTATTTTGTGTTTTATCTCTCTCTGAAACTTAATAAAGTTGCATTTTAAAAAGAGTTTCTATCCATTTCACCTGAATCACTAAGTAGCATCTCTTAAGAGTGCAGGCAGCACAGTGGGAAGAGACTAACTTGATTGTTCTTTATGATAATTCCCTTCTTCTGGAAAAGCTTCCTCCCAAAGGCAATGATGGCTCAACCCTAATGGCATTCTACAAGCAGCTGAAAACATCTAATGAACATTAGCATTAGTGTTTAATTACCAAATGGATTGAACTGGAATGTAATTGAATATATTGATTTTATGTTAAAAATCAATTACAGCCAGTTTGGTGTAATGGTTAAACTCCTGGCCTAGAAACAGGAAATTGTGAGTGAAAGGTCTCTCTTTGGCTGGGTGACTTTGGGCTATTGCTATGAGAAAATAGAAAGCAAGAGTATAAGGAATGTTCACCACCTGGAGTTATGTCTAAAAAGACGGGATAAAAGTCTAACAAAGTAATAATAATAATTCCAATACAAGCTCTCTAAACTACCTAGAGAGTCTGATAAGGTTTCTGACAGTAACAAAACTCAAATAAACTTTGCCAGATAGTTGAGCAATTGTTAGAAGAATTGGGAAAACATGTAATTAAGGTTTTTTTACATTGAAAAGTGATGAAGGAGCTTTACAAAATACACTGACTCATAGGAAATTAAAAGGAGGCAGCTGAAAAATTGCAAAAATTATTAGATGAAAGGAATCAGAGTATTCTCCAAGAAAATCTTCCTGAAAGATCTAACACAATTTTGCCCTTAACCTCACTCAGATATAGATCACTAAGTTGATTATTTATTGACTTGAGGTACAGGAACCCATTTTCTCTCACAACCCGAAGTTTTATTTTAAAAAACAACAATTTTCTGTAAACTCCCCAATTTCAATCCAGTTCTAAATCAGAAGTCAACTTTTAAGCACCGAGGTAGCAAACCACAATCTAGTTAACCAGGATGCAAAGCAGGATTTTGAATAAGGTAATTTATAGATAAAATCTAACTATGGTTAGAATAAAATGATTTAAGAACACACCCGGAAGAATCTGAAAAGACCACTGAAGATACTGGGGTAGTCTCTCCTACAGAGGTCTCTTCTTGTGGTATTGGATGATGTTCAAAGAACTTAGAGGCAAAGAGTAAACTGTGGAGCAAGAACAAAAATAACATCAGAGAAAGAAAATATTATAACTGATAACACATCCCCAAAATAAAGCAAGAGAAAATGATACATAAGGGACCTTAAATTTAAACAGCTTGGAATCCTCATTCAAATAAATTATTTTTGCTGGTCAAAATAGTAGAGACCTAGTTTATCCTCAATCTAAGCAGCTTTTTTCTTTTCTAGGTGATAGAAGACTAAAATGTTACATCTGTAATGGAGATAATGAATCACCCCATGTCACATTCTGAAGCTTTCTTTTGCCTTATGAGCAAGTCTTCAAAATAGCTTTATTAGTCTCTGCCAATGAAGAACAAGATGTATAAGGTAAACTGGCAAATATCTACAGCTTTAGGGACAGAGCATTTAAATGCAAAGGGTTACTTGCAGTTACTTACTCAAGCTGATCATAATTCACACACATTAATGGTACTTCTGTACTGCAACGCTGATGAAATTTGTAACCACAAGTCTGGCAACGGAATCCCTGGAAAAGCAACTTTCTACAGAAGTCGCAGAATGCTAAAGTGAAGAATGTCTTCCGTACCTATACCATCAAAAAAATAAGAGATGAAATCCTCTTCTGTTCATATCATCTCACCAAAGAACTGTTTATATTTTCTTCCGATTATGGTTCAGTGCAATATATTACTCTATAAACAGTATACTTGTACAGCGTTGAAATGCTGACAGCCACACAACTAGAACATATTAGATGTATTGTCTACAACTCCAAAAATGCCAGATTAACTTGGCCTTTGAGCACGTTGACTAGGAGATTCTAAAAACTATCATTCAACTCTTCAAGAGGACATCAGCACAAGCATCTATTCATAGTCATTATGATTCAAAAATGATGAAAAGTCCATTATGATGTCACAAAGTTCACCCTTGCATACTTGCCTTGCAGTATCGCACACAAGTATTTAAAGGAAAGAATCTGCATCATAATGCACATTTTATCCCTTGCCTTCTGTTCTGTCCTGACAGCAGATCCCACTGGCATCAGATAAGGAAAGCTGCTTGAGAAATGGAATACTTACTAAATAAAGTATGCTATTATAAATAATATAAATTTAAAACAGACTTGCCTAAACCTATACTGTCTCATTAAATATTTATACACATTTTAAAACAAAATACAATTTTCATTCATACAAGACAATGATATGTTCTCTTTGATCACTAGTTAGTTGTTTTTCTTCAGGCCTAAACTAGCAAGTTCAGGTTCTGACTTTCTACTGTCTTCTTTTCCAAGGTACTACATGACAGAAAATGGTTCAAGGTTTGAAGAAAGTTACACACACAAAATAACTCAGTTAAAATAGTTCAACTGCTGAAGCTCTATTCAGACATTAAAGACGTAATACAATGATGTAAAAAAAGATGCTCTTGCTGGCCCTTCCTATTCTTATGTAATCACTTGACCCAGCCCTATTTCCTTTTATCTAATACTTTTCTGTTCAGAGGCATCCATCGCAATTCTGAAATATGTTCCCCTCACATGGTTCTAAATGCCAAGTTATAAATTATGCTTATTAAAGCATGCATATATACGTTTTATATACACACATATATATGTATGTATGTTTGAAATGCAATTATCTCTTAAATCAATGCAATCTAATTATCAGGGAACATGGTAAGGATTAGAGATGTAAAATTTATGTAGAATCATCAAGTACTGACCATGAATATCATGCAGAAACAGAAATACATTCTGCTAAATTTACAAAGTACAAGTTATAATCTCTCTAGACTGTGTTAGCAGGTTGCAAGCAAATGGTTACGTATTTTTACCAAGCATGCAATCTCTAATTAGGTAGTCTTTCTGGTTGCTAATTTTAAAAGAAATTGAGAAAAATCACCCAACAATTTTTCACAATTAATCTTGCTATCACCTTTTTGACTACATTTCCTAAGGAATATAAACATGGAACCATAAGAAACTGACACAATTCCTGTTATAGTTGTCATATAAATAATTGCAAATACTGCAAAAAACATTTTGCTGAACCAATATTCAAAAATGTATTAAATCTTTCCAGCTAAAAAAGTTAAAACAAAGAGATTTAAAAAGCTTTAAAATGAAGGATTTGTACATTTAAAAGTATTAGCTACTGCCATTTATTAGCTATATTTACAATGCTTTTCCAAATAACCTTTCCACTTTTAAAAATTATTGAGGATCTCAAAAGAGCTTTTGTTATATGGAATATATTGATCAATATTTATCACATAAAACAAATGTTCCATTTGTTGACTATTTATTGAATCATGCAAAAATAACAATATTTAGCCATTAGATATTAACATAAAATATTTATGATAAAACATATTTTGAATAAACAGTAATGAGAAGAAATTTGCTTTAAATTTTTGCAAATATCTGGCAAATAATTTTGATTTTCTGCACCTCTGAGAGAATCATGGACGACCCTCAGGGGTTTCAGAACACACTTTAAGGAACACTAACCTATATCAATGTCATTATGGATACAAATTCTAATTTTAGATGTTTAAAATGTATGCTTCTATTATTTTTTCACTTTCTTTGCTTTGCTTACTTTTTCTTTTAACCTCCACATAATATTTTATATTTTCTGTCTTGAAGATTTAGCAGTAATGGAAACATGGAAATTGGGAGAAAAATTAGAACAGTAGTATAGAGTTGTTTGCAAAATTATGGACCTTACAACCTAATTGTATATTTCAGTGAATCTTTAACTGAAAATAAGATAGAATAACCTCTACAAACACTTAATGCAGCAACTTCTAACAACTTTGAATGCATACTTTTTATATAGTGCGTTCTTTCAAATTTTTTTTAAATAGTCAGTTTGGTAGGTATAGAAATCTGGACATTTTTTAATGCAGTTCTCTATAGACTTACGCAGAAGTAATAATTTTCCAATATCAAATAAAACCAGATATCACCTGTTTTGGAAAATGCCGCACTGATTTTCTTACCACTTAAGTACTGACCGACTATAATAAGCTCTAAACAACTGATGTCTCAAATATTTAATGGATTTTCACCCACAAATACTATTCAATGCATGCATTAAAATCAGCTGGGAGAACCCTGCTGATAGCTCTACTGGTGGGTACAACTTACAGTAAAATGGTCAGAATACGTCTTTCTCAGTGACAGCACTTGATAATGGAACTCTCTACTAAAAAAAAATTTCCCCAACTTTCCTTCTTTTAGACCACCACTGAAAACATGTCTATTCATCCAGGCATTTTTAAGGCAATATTTCAAATGTTGAAAAGATTATTTTCTTTGCGTCTCTTAGCCTGCTAGATCATCATATGGCTTCCTGTTTGGAACGAAGTTAGCTGTTGTGGTTTGTAAACCATGGGGCATGATCCTAAGTAACTGTAGTGTATCAGCCATGATTATGTTTCAGGAACATCTGACACTCAAAGAATATTGGAAAGCAACAAAATCAGCTTCAGTGCCTCTGTCAGTAGTCTGGAAAAGGTATCATAGAATACTTTGCTTGGAAGATTTAAGATAATGTGGTTTTTAAAAGTTGCAAAAGTTGATGAAACAACAGCGGATATTACAAAAGAAGATGACTTACAAAGTTGTGTGTTGTAAGAGGCACATTCTCCAAGACTTCCACATGTAGTTCTTCTCCCGTCAACCAAGAAATGTCTGTGTCCCAACCAATGGGCTTCTTTTCCCTGCAATTTAAATAGGCTCTTTGGGGTTAAAGGCAATTTCTAAATATAGATCTTAATGATGAAAAATGTGCTTGTCAGAGGACACTGATAAATATTTGTTTCCCAGACCTCTCCTCATAGAAATTTTAATGTTTTTTTTTGTAATTCAACCCTACAGCAGACTCTGTTTCCAAAAACCTCAGAAACCTTTATTCTAATCAAATTACTATTTACCTCCAGAATTAAAACTGTCCTAGTTTTGTGCCAGAGTGGTCTCCACAGAAAACCAGAAATTTGGAAGCTGCTATACTACAGTGAAAGGAGAACCTTGAACATTGAACGTCTCTCCAGTAAATCAACTAACGAATCAAGAGAACAAACTCTTTTTCTTCTCCTACCATCTGCCCCCCCATAATCCAATCAGCTGATACTGGAAGGTTCTTATTTTTGTGAAAGCACCTGCTTTGAATTATTGAAACCTAATACTCTCAGATAACTGGAAACAGCCCCTTTAGCAATTTTTCTCTCAACTGATCATTGCCCACAAAGCCATACTGCAATCAAATCATACCCATCCTGTATACGGTAAACAGCACAGCACTCTGGAATAAGACCTCGCATCATCAAAGCTTTCTTTAGACTGTCCCGGACTGTTACTCCACATCGTGCTGGAACCTACAAAGTTTTTTTTAAAAGAAATCACTGCTTTATATTTCAATGTAGTATCATGGGAGATATTTCTAAACTCTCAAAAAATTGTACTCTTTAAATTTATGTATTTTAATACAAGCAGTGCTTAGTAAGATACTAGTTCTGAATATAAAGAATTGAAAGCACTTTGTCATGGCTAATAGATGTTGAAAAATGTCTCTGAGACTGTGCCAGATCTCAAAAGTTTTGTAAGTTCCTTAGAAGGATTCCTGAAGTAATAAGATGGTTATAAACAATCCCAAAGGATAATTATTGCCAATCATTATTATTATTGTCACATATACATTTTCCAAAGTTCTTAAATTTTCCTGTAGTACACATCAAAGAATATGGCTGACATTTAATACAAACATCCTTTTAAGTGACTTGCGCATACTTTTTTCCTTTTTACTTATAATATTAAAATATATTAATAATCCTTACAATATCTAACTTTTTCTTTAGTTTTACTGGGACACAAAATAACCAGGAAAAAAAATGCAGTTATACTTTTCATCTTCTATTTATATATGTTTTTTGCTCTGAAGCTATTTTATTTATTAGGAGAAAAACAGGTGGATTGTTCTGAATGGAATTAAGGACTAAAAGAGTGTAATTTTTGAGGGAAAAAATCATACTTGTTTTTAGATATGTTAATGGCTACATATGCTAATGGCTTTTTATTGAAATCATGAGACAAAATAAATGCAGAGTTTTGTTGTGAGCAAATTTGTCAGTTTGTATTAAAATTTGTTTAGTTTCTGATGGGGATGTGAGCAAAGAAAATAATTTTACATAACTAGCAATAATCTATTTATTTTTCTGTACCTCTTCAAGTTATTTTTCTTTAGTTCTTTTAATTTTATTTTTCCTTAACTGCTTTTAAATTCCAGAAAAATTTTGCTCAAGTTTTAAGCTGTTCACTGTAAGAAAATACTAACACATACGTGTATACATATACGGATAGCATGAATAAAATTATAATTGACTAGATAGGTGTAGAAGAACATATACCATAAGGATATAAAATACAGAACATAATATGTTATCTAACATAATATAGCTATCTTGAGGGAAGATCTTTCCCTGTCCATTGGATTTTTCCTAATAGTCCTTTATTAGCTTAAGCTGAACGACAAATTGTAAACCTTCTGTCTTTCACTTTCATGCTTTACATGAGCTTTATTATTATTTCTAAAGGCCCATTTACAGCACGGTAAACTTTTAAGATGATCAAGAGATTCCTCGGATGCATATTTATGAATCAGAATAGATATCAGAATAGTCTTTAGGGCTTCAGTCTTGTCCATACTTAATTATATAATTAGAAAGATTGAAATTTAGAGGAATCACATCGTATTTTATTCTCTTTTAACAGTTCCAGACAGATGGATTGGATATACAGAGGATAAAAGGAGAAGAAAGGCTAACCATACTGCACTGCTATTGAAATTTTAGTCACTTGTTCCAGACATAAGTTCTTCTGAGATATGTTGGCTATATACACCTTATACCCAAACCTATGTGTTAAGCATCAATTACAGTCCCAAAATCTTAACAGCTGAGATTCAAAGGGCTACAGAAAACCAAACATTTTTCAAGCTTTTTTTGAATAGCTATTTTTTAAAAATAAGTTTCCTTGAACTACTTTCAGTCCGCCTGCTATATCATTTACATCTTTCCTACAAGTACAGTGGTGCCTCACAAGACGAGTAACTCACAGGGCGAGAAACTCGCAGGACAAGCAAAAATTTTAATCAAGAAATATTCCGCTAGACGAGCCGCGACTCACGAGACGAGGAAACTTCGTGCCAAACCTT
>JANHZU010002263.1:65617-78134 GCA_032468055.1 Acrochordus granulatus | reverse complement strand
TCCTATGGGAAACCGCGTTTCGCTTTACGAGAATTTCGCGCTAAGAGCGTTCTTCCGGAACGGATTAATCTCGTCTTCTGAGGCACCACTGTATATGATTCTGCTACAGTCAAGCCAAAACCAAGAAAGACACATGGTGATTCTTCCAACCTGAGTTCTTTTTTATTTTACACATATAAACGGAATCTTGCCAGACTGAGCACTCTACTATCTGCATCTACAATATATTCTGTTAATTATTAGGGAGGAGCTTTCTTCAGTTTCTTTCTGTTACATATAATATCTGGACTCATACTCCTCTAGAATGAATCCTCTCCCTTTTGGGAATCAACCTCCTTACTATATTCCATTACAGCTGCTACTACATATTGTCTCCTACTAGAGGACAAGAGAAGAATCCTGCATTGGATATAGAGAGTATATATACATTGTATATACAGAGTATTATCGAAGATTGTATTATAGAATGCTGCACAGATGATTTTATAGTGCTCAAGGAAATGTACAGTGCTTGTGTAGTGCAGTTACAAAATACTTTCCTTAGTAATTTCTTCTGGCATATCTTTCCTCCTTAGCTTTATGTTAAAAACTAGCAGTGGGAAGAAACAAGCTTTAATCTAGAAAAATAACTACTGCATCATAAAGAATATGCATCAAAACAGAAAATATTTCAGATTTTTAGAACTATCATTTTCAAAAATTCTAAGTCCTAAAAGAAGAATCTCAGCTTTGTTTTTTAAGTAGTAAAATTATGACTCTTTATGCCTGAAAAGACAAAATTTGAAATGTATGGGAGATGCCTGGTCAGTTCTCCTACTAAGAAAATTGAATGACAATTTCCAAAAACTAGAGAACAGTATTGCTTCACTAGTTCTCTAGATACTTAGCTATCTAAATGTTTGATGTAAAAAATTATACAACAACACCCTGTAACTTTATTAATCTCCCTTCTAATATAATGTAATATTGTAAAACCCAGGTTAAGTCGTTAGGGAGTTTCATAAAAACTCCCTCCCTTTTATTATAAAATATAGCATTATATCTACCCCCAAAGAATTGAGCAAATTTTAACAACATGCACATCATACAAAGTACGACATATTAATAACTATAATAGGAGAATAAACAATTGATTATTAAATCCAACAGATATAAATTCAATCAAAATTATATTGCATATCTAAAATTTAATCTCACTAAACTTGTGGATGCTTATATTTGAACAGACACTTATAGGACTGCAATACTGTTAAGTACTCTAAGTTATTTTGGTTTCAAGGATAGAGTTAAGCGTGTATTCAATTCTCGCACTGAAATAAACCAGAATAAAAGGCTCTTCTTCTGTTAGACTGTTGCATTGAAATCTGAATTTTGAACTGCCTTTAGATTTAATATTTCTTTTGCAATCCTCTTCTATTTAGTGCTGTTATGCTTAATTTTTCTCATTCCTAAAATGACACTGTTTCTACACCCACCCCCTTTAATTATTTGTACTCCAAGTAATTCCTGTTTCAGATCCTGTCATCTTAAATTTTTAGTGCAGCCTGTCCTTCCTTCTCTTCCCACTAAGGAAAGAAATTACAATCTCTTTTAACTTCTCTCCCATGTTCCTAGCCTTCATGGTCTCCTTGGTAACAATAAGCGTAAATATGTACAAGAAATTATTCGAAAGGGGGATAAGCTTATCTCTGGGCACCTTATTACTGTGTATCAAAACCATTTTCCATTTTATATCTAAAGTTCAACATAGACTTCCCTGTGGTACCCTCAACATGTATTATTTTACAGCCCTTTTTTCCTCATGAACTTCTCTCCATTGTTCTGCTCAAGGTGATCCATGGTCAGACTCTACTCTCTAAAAATACTATTTTCCCATATGTTGGAGTTTGTAGCTTTTTTGGTTAAGTGAACCATATTGGATCTGCAGAACTCTTCAAAGACTCACAAATTCTGCACTGATAACATACATATTTATTATAATACATATCATAGCTGCAGGAATGAAACATATTTAATTTTTAATTGCTGGGCAGAGAGGCTTTAATCTCATCATCTTCCAACTATTTGGCAAGTTATTAGAAATATGTTGGTGTTGAGGAAGACAATATGCAAAGAAATCTTAACTTTTTTTTCAGTGAAACTGGTACAGAATGTGACAAGAGCTTAGTATGAATAGTGTAATTCTAGTTCTACACAACATCATAGCTGACAATAAATAAATAAAAATGAAAAAACTAATATATTACCCAAAATGGAAGTTGCATAATGCCCATTTTCATACATTTTTGCCAAATTACCACCACTAATGGATTCTAACCCTTTATTTACATTTCTAGTCCAGTACATTTGAGATTTCCGAGGACAATACTTTCCTTATTTGACTACCTAACAGTCATGTGGCAGCAAAAGTATATGAATTATACTCCACCAATCCTTTGACTCTCTTTGTTTTAGCCATAGACATGTATCTTTGGCATGGTTAGAAAGAGAGAAATATTGACAGCTGTTCAGGTCTTACCACAGTCCTCTGTTTGTTGGGTAGGAAAACTCTAACAGTAGGCTTCTGAGGAGATTTAGGGTTACTCCGTGATAAATCTATAGGATTCTGATATACAGAGAGAGATGACGGTGCTACAGAAAGACTAGAAGATGATGATGATGTAACTGTTTCTGTTGAAGCAGAACTGGAGACAGAGAAATCAGTTCCATTTCCCATTGATTCCAACAACTGTTGCTCTCTCTGTTGCAATGCATCTAACTTGCTGGTGTATTCTTCATATGCCTACCAGAAAAAAAAAAGTTGAATTATTATAATTCTCTAAACTAATTTGTAATTCTACTCCTAAATCTATTACTAAATTTTCCCAGTTTGGCATCTCCATATGTCCTGGAATACAATCTCATTATCCCCTAAGACCAATTGACCATTTTAGTTGAAGTGATAATAAAGTTGCCTGGTATCATACTAAAGAATATACTGTACAATCCACACATGTAGCACAAAGCTTAACGGAAAAGTCAGTCAATTACCCAGATATACATTTTCTCCAATTCAGAATTATGTTACAATAATATTTATTTATACAGCACATTCATTTGCTGCCAATCTCTCTTTGTGAGGAACTCCGGTGGCTTACAATTATTCAATTATATCCATTAAATCCTGCTCCCCCAGCTGACTGGCAATGTTCATGTCTATGGTTTCCCCTGAGGATCCTGCCCCACTCAGGCACGTCCAGTACTGACTTCCTGCTCCCTTCATTGCCTGCCAACTTTTCCCACTGAAGTGGTACCCATTTATCTACTTGCATTTTTACGTATTTTTGAATTGCTGGGTGTGCAGAAACTGGAGGCAGGTGATGGGAGCTCACTCTGTCACATGGTGCTGCAGCTCGAACTGCTGGAGTGCTGGCCATTTCTGGTCAACAACTTCCAGCATCATTAAGCTGCTGCGCCACTACTCCTCCTAAATATAAATAATTATTGTGTATTTGGGAACACAAAACTAATTCAAGAATATATGAAGATCCCTCAAAGACAATAAAAGTTGTTCAGTCCTTCCCAATCTCCTATTCTTTCCTTGCATCTTTTATCTCCAGCCAAGTCTCATCCTTCTGTCTCCAAGTAGGCTTTGAAACTGAAAATAGGGCAGCTGGAGAAAAAAGTGTTGGTAAAGGATCCATTGAAAAGAATCAGAGATAAGAGTTAATCCCCCTCTACAAATGAGAATTGAATTATTAGTACACAGTACAGATATTTGCTGAGGATTGATTTATTTTACCCTTTATAATTCTATTCTTCCCCCAATGATATATATGAAAGAATTAAAAGACATTACTTCTAATCATCTTTTGTTCCTTATTTAATAGCTTCTCTGCCTAAAGTAGACATTGTATTGCTTCCTTTTTTTGTCTTCTGTAAAATCATTGGTAGAATCTTTTCAGATATAATACAGTGACCTGGATCAGAAGAAGCCTCATAATCACATGCTTCTTCTTCAACTGGAAATTGCAAATAGCATATTAGGGTTTAGAAATTTTCAATCTCTTTGGAAATCTGGGAGCATGGAAGGTAGGAGAGAATCTCAAATCATAATGGTAATAATCCTATGTAAATGCAGTGTATCAAAAAGGGAAAATTTGGATTGTAACACTAATGCAATCTAGCAAATACATGCTTGGAAAACCATTTTCCCTAGAATTCAATACTAAATACAGAAACAATGAGTCCTGGAGAAAATAGATAATATGTTTAAAGTTCTAAACAGAATAAAAGTAAACACCTAAAAACAATGGAAATACAGCCCACAGTATAGCTTATCCCAACAGTCCAGCCAGCCAGCACATTCTCAACTTCTTTTAGCCACATATCAACTTCTTTGATATGTACATGATAAAAAGGGAAGAGAAGGGGTAGTATGGGTGTGACACAAAATTCCCCTAAAGAATTAGCACATCCCTTTCATCTTTCACTGACTCCCACATCCCATTTTGCTCCATATACAGACTAAACTACATGAAACATGCATAACTAAACCGTTTTGTGCATTAGACAGCATGTTTATAATGTTTTATAAAGTCTGAATGTAGAGTGTTTGTGTGTATGCTTTTACATACAGTACATAGAATAAGCAAAATAAACAGTTTCAAGAAAAGGAACTCTATGATTACATTTAGTTTACATCAGCACCAGTTACAGTACTTCTCCAGACTTCTCCAACCTTGCAAAATAGTCAAAGTATACATGCTGATTCATACATTACCTTTTGTTCTGTAAAACTTCCACTTCTCACTTTTTGAAGATCTCAGTAAATTCATCCTAAGATTTTTGGAGTTCCATTCTTCTCAACACCTCCTCCTTTTTTCTTGTACTATTTAGTTTGCAATTCTCCCTTAATTCATTATTTGTACATGTAAGTTTACCTCAACATACTTATTTCCTTTTGATAACTCATATTTAGTATAAATTTATTCAACACTCATTCTTTCCTGGCTTTATCTTTTTGTTTATTCAGTTTCGTAATTCATTTGCAAGGTATTCAACTTACTTTTATGTTTTTCCTATTATACTCTTACTTCTATATTATAAAATGGGCAGAAGCCTAGTCTTACAAACAGCCATTTTTACTTCTTTCACTACAGACCACATATAACCCACTACCCTTCTAGAAGTATTTGAATATCAGAATTAATAAATGAATGTATATGTACTAAAAATTCATCTATATGCTCTAAGTTTTCATCTTGTAGGTGTAACTTAAATTTTCTCTCTCAAACACAATTACTTTGTGTTGGTCCATATTTCTTGTCACATAATGCAACATTCACTATAAATCAGTTGGGCTTTCAGCCAACATCTCAGCATTGTTTGCATATATACATATAAAAACAGATTTATATTCCCAACCAACATACCTATAAGGTCACTAAAAGCTTGACAAATCCTTGTACTACTCCCTACCCAATGCTGATGGATTCAACTAAGCATCCATTTCTATTTATTAAGCATTCCATTTACATACTTTACTTGCTCCTAAGACATTCAACAATCAATCATTTATTCCAAATTCTGTGCAAAAAGGTCGCAAAAATTCAAGCATGTTTATTTTATCATATGCTTTGTCTCACTTTTCTTCTTACATGCATGCATTTCTTAATGACTTACTGCATGCCAAATTAATCTGTTCCTCTTCTTCATTACATAAATTTATACCTAACAGAGTTTATTGAAATGTTTTTATTCACATTCATTGAGATGCATGCTTAACAAATTAGTCTCTGTAGTTTTTGCATTCACTCCCTTTTTGTACAGGAAAGAACAACAGTATTCTTCCAATTGTCAGGCAGATGAACAATTATAACACAGACATTAAACAAATCATTCACCCATTTTATAAGCAAACATATATTTCCATATAATCTGTAGTCATTTTTCAACATACAACATCTGTATCAATATTTTTCTTGGGGAGTAGTACTTATAGCATTAATTTTAATTCCATTCTTCAACATTTCACTATTACTCCCTCAAATCCAAAGACTACCAGAGTTTCTTCGATGCCCTCCCTATTAGAATGAAGAGATTGAAATGCAGGCTATGTCATCAACTCTCAGACATCAGTAGGGATTGTTATAAACAACTAAGAGATGTGTAGAGATTTTATGGCAGTCTTTTCTAGACACTGACAATTGTCCTTACTACAAGTCCATGATTTATGCAGGAAATACATGAGATCTGTCCAGGGGCAAGCTGCAATCCAATCCTCTTTAGAAAGGAAATCTACCAGATATATAGATAGAAACGAGAATAGAAAAGAAACATCAAAAATGGAAATGCAATAAAAATTGCAATTCTGAATTTCATGCTGTACAACAAAAGGTCTAAAAGGTTTTTCAGCTTTTAACAAATTAAATAAATTTAAATATTGACTGTGCAAACAAACAAATATTTGGGGATACATAGTGACTGCCTTTCTTTTTCAAAAAATATTTTGGATTCAAATCAAACACACACCCCAGTGAAACAGACAAATTATCAACAATTTTCACCAACTCATATACTCTTTTCCCAGTACACACACAACTTCCTTCCTTCCTCCTTCCCTCCCTCCTCCACCCAATTCCTAATGACTGTAACAACAACCAACATATAAAAGACTACACCAATCAGAAGACTGAAATACCTAAACCAAAGCAGGCTCCACAATAATTTTATTCCAAGGCCTGGGGGAAATAACCAGGTTGATGTGACCCAGCATGCCCATCCTATTTGACCTTACCTGACAGGCAGAGACAACTAGATATTGGCAATCCCTCAGATGGCAAGGTGCTATTCATGAAGGACTTTAAATCTGAATTGCACTTAAGAAGCTAACTGGTAACCAGTGCAGCTCATGAAGCAGTGCCCACACTGCCACATTTGGGACCAGCTGTAGTTCCAAATGTCTTCAAAGGGTACTCCCAAGCAGAATAATACAGAGTAATACAGTAAAATCCAGTTGTGAGGTGACTAGGACAATATGTGTTCTAGCTGTACCAGTGCAAAGGACCTCTTGCCAGAACTGCCACCTGCACTATAAGTTAGACCTGAGAGTCCAAGAGAACCACCAGATTGCAGACGAGTCTCAAATGTGGAAGTGCATTCTGTAATGATATGTTGGAATGACCTTGGAAGAGAAGGCAACAAGATGCAACTGAGAGAAAGTCAAATAAAAGGCAGCTCAGCCAATAGCAGGAATGTGGATCAGGCAAGAGGCCTAGAAGAGATTCTCCCTAGCTTTTGAACTATAAAGGGGACAGGGGGGTGAAGTGCTTTCAGATTTGCAAGTTTTCTTACATTAAAGTAGAATTAGCTCATCTGGATGTGTTTCTGTCTTGTCTCATAAGGCTGACACACCTAATTGAGAATCCATAATGGTATGCTTTTGGATTCAGGGGTTCAAATAGACATGGCCATTTAATTTTTTCAGGATTAAGCCCCATCTATTCTTCCCACCTAGGTTTGTACCACCTCCAAGAGGTTAGTAGCTCAACCTCAATGCTTGGCTGGAAAGGGATTGAGATACACAACTGGATATCATCTGCATATTAATGATATTTGGCAATAACATTTGTGGATAACTGCGCCCAACAGTTTCAGGTAAACATTGAACAGAATGGAAGAGAGTGTTGACTCCTATAGCACATATACGTGAGAAGCCATGGACACAGTCTCTCTCCATCTGTCAACACTAACTGAAACTGGCCACAGTAAAAAGAGAACTGTTGTGAAATTGGGCATCCTATCCCCTATTCTTGAAGCCTTTCCAAAAGGATACCATGCTCAATGGTATCAAAATCTGATGAGAGATCAAAGAGCACAAGGATGGATGCAGTCCCCTCCCATCTTGGCTCTGCCACAGATCATCAGTAAGCATAACCAATGCTGCCTCCATATTAAATCCCAGCCTGGAGCCTAACTGAAGTAGATCCAAATAACCCATTTTCTCTAGAGTATTCTGGACCTGAAACCCAACCATTCTCTCCACTACCTTCCCTAGAAAGGAAAGGTTGCAAAATGGATAACTGTACTGCTGGGTCTAGAGATGTCTTCTTAAAGAAAGGGATGTCAGCCCCATTAGGGAGACCAGAATAGAAAATAAATTCCACAGGAAATTTAGAACTTTACTGAGATATTATATTATTATATAATAACAAAATCTTGTAAGCCTGATTGTGGTTTACCTTCTCTCCTTATATTTTAGTCTACTGTTTCTGAAACATTTTGCTCAGGACCCCAACTCACTTTAAAAATTATGGAGGACCCCAAAGAGTTACATTTTCAATATTGACCATATTTAAAATTAATGCATTCATAGAATATTTATTGAATCATGTAAAATTAATGCATTCATAGAATATTTATTGAATCATGTAATAATACTAATAAACCCATTAGATATAAATATCAGCATTTTTCATGAAAAAACAAATATTTGCAGTATCTGGCAAATAATTTTAATTTTATGGACCTTTGAGAGAGTCTTGGGACTCCAACTGATCCTTGGACCACACTTTAAGAAATGCTGCCATAGAGATTCAGGGAGGCATTTGCTTGAGCCATTTCTGAATAATATTTTGCCTCCTAAACCTTCTAAAGAATGTTTCAGCTCTTACCACTAAGACGCTTGTTGCATAGTTCTGTCAAAGTCATTTCCCTTACATTCTACAAAGATGTACCATAGCCTCCTTCAAGGCTGAGGTGATCACCACCTCTCTCTAAGAAGCTAATGTCACTACATGGGCCCAACTATAAATAATTTAATGGATTGTGTGGATGACCTTGGAGGAAAGGGGGAAGAGATGTTACCTAGGAAACTATCAGGCAATAGAAGGAGGAGCTTCAGTGGCTTAACGGTCAGAAGTAAAAACTTAGGAAGGATCCACTCTAAGTGATCAGGCAGTTAAAAGCTGGGGCAGAAATTTTGTATCTTATATCTGTTAATATTGCCTTATGATAAAGTAGAATTAGCTCATCTAGTCATGTTGCAAGTCTAGTTTATCTGGGAGGGACCTGGATCGAACAAGTAGGTGGCTTAGCTGACAGACTGAAGAGTCCTGTTTATTTCCTTGAAACCACAAAACAAAACTTGCTCCAGATAATTATATAAGGTTTTGTTCCAGGCACTGTCCAGTCAGAATCCAACTCTGTGTGAATCCGAATGACTTTATCTGTCAAATAGCAAGAATATTCTTCACAATGGAGGAATCTGTCCATCTTCAGCAGGGACTGGATCTCCCTGAATTAGGCTGCTGGGCAGCTACCAGCAAATGCAATAAGGGCAAAGAAAAAAGAATGTTTCACTGCTCTTATCGCCATAATGTAATCCCTAATATAAGTCTTACTCATGCTCAATCGGATTCACTCTTCGTCTTCCTCCAATGGCACTCCAGTCACCTCTTCTTTCACCTTTGCAGAAAACTATGTTTTTGGCTGAAAGGCAATGTCCACATCAGCAATTTATCTTGAATACCAGAAACAAAAATCAGAGTCTGAAATATGGTTTGCCAATTCAGATGAATGACAGAATTAAACAGGACTAAATAGAACATGCAGGAATATAAAGAAAATAATTTAGATTTTTAAACCATGATTTGGAGGACTGTCAGAAGCACATCTAACATTAAATATCATGATGTTCAGAAAACTCTCAGCATCCATCAAGGTTTGAGGAAATCACCTTAATAGGTCCACTGACCTCACAGATGTCCAGAATGCTCACAATCTGCAATTTGACCAAAAAGTGATCTGACAATGGCAAAGGACAAAAATTAACATCCTCCATATTCCAGTCAGGTTTCATCTATTCTGGAGCAAAAATTAATTAAACTGTGTATCCACCTTTGTGAATTGGAACTGAGATTACAAAAATAAGCCCATGGTTACCATACTCAAGCTAATCCAAACTCCATCTCTAAAGTATGGAGGTTGAAGTTCCCCCAAAACATCTGTGACCTCAGCAGCAGCCCAGAAGGGAAGACTAAAAGCTTCTGAAGGGCAATTGCTAGATAACAGAGCGGTCAGAACATGTGTAGAAGCTCAAGCTCTGGCCTAACCTCATGTACTGACACTCACTTCCAGTTACTGCAAGAATTGCGCTTTTGGTCACTGTTAAGGTCTTCTGAATGTTCAAAGCAACACTTCTCCAGATCTTAGAATTAGAGCTGCTGAAGGACCTGAAACCCAGGAAGGCAAATTGATGATGGGCACATCCCCATTGCTATAAAGCCAGACCTCAATAATTCATACAAGATCTGCAAACTCATCCACGTTAGATCATGGATGGATACCATCTTATCTTGCATTCAAGCAGCAACCTGAAACCATGACGCTCTCCTGACGCTCTCAGCATACCTTCCTCTGTACATCATTGATTCAATACGGTTCTCCATTTCCATGCCTCTTGCACTTGTATCTTCCTGCATTTGTATGCTCATTTTAATTGTCACACCATAGTATGTGGACCAATTTTGCTACTTTATTGAACCCACTAAACCCAACAACCTTCTGAGTTCCCAATCATACAACACATATGTATTATGTTTCTTCAATTTCAACAACTGCAACTTCAAAAAACCCTCCATGCTGCCTTTCCCTATTCTCTCAATCCAGAAATTCTCACTCAGGGTATTATACTGTATCCAGTTTGCTTTTGCTTCTGAATAGACCTCTAACCAATACATTTGATGTTCTGTTTATGGCTTCCAGGTAACACCTAGAAATAAGCCTAGAGACAACTTTGCTGGAACCTCTTTCAGCTAGCATATCTCCACTGTTCTCATATACATCCCAGGCCATTCAGGTCTGCTATGTCATCTGCCTTTATTTTTCTACCCAGCTTCTGCTTCTGTTACTGGTTTTCACCAGGCTCTCCAAGCCATGCCCTCCATTCTCCAACATGATCATCTCTTTAATCCCTGTAGCAGCTATTCAGTCACAAATGTCAGCTACTGTGTTTATCTTGTAGTCCCCAACAGATGCTGCCAAAGGAAACCACTATTTCTACCTCTGTTCCCTTGCCATTCTTTGTTGCTATGTAAGGACAACTTCACCAAGTCACATCAATCACTAGCTCCTACATTTTCACCATTTTAAAATTTGTTCTTATTATGCTATCCCACCTATTAATTTTAATACTATTTAACTTTCTCTCTATCCTTCTTTGTTCTAACTCAAACCCATCCCCCTATTACTGCCTTTATCCTCTGTCCTGTTTTTCCTTCAGCATTTATTCTACATGTTCACTTCACACATCAAAACCCCCTGGCAGGATAGCTGGGTACCATTTCATAGGAAGAATAAGTATGAGAAGTGTCCTAAAAGCTGTAAATGCGCAGAATTCACAGACAGTAAGAAAGAGTTGGCCTCTGTGATAGTTGGCCATACAGATTCAAACTGAACCAAACCTAATTCATGTTCAAATATTTTCTTATATTCTTTGATGCCTGGAATTATCTTGCTGAATCTTAGGATGTTGTTAGACTTTGTCTCCCACTTGTGCATACCCACCTGGTTTTAATTTTAGGATTCTAGCTTACATTTTTAATTAAAAACACTATATAAGTCTATAGGTACTTTGTAATCTTTTAACAAGCAGAAAACCTATACAACAGCAGCAACAATAATGACTTGTAACTTAATACTTACCTCCAAATAGATTGAGGGTGGATTGTGTTCTCCTCCAAACTTATCTAGCAGAGCTTCTATGTGTTCTTGTGTTAACTTAATCATTTGTTTGATATTCCACACCTAAAAAAAGAAAATATTTCAATACAACTGGTATAGTAAAATTTTTTAAAGTTAATATTTCACATACATACTGAGGGCCAGTTCACTTACTAATGTTCTTAGTCATGATTTATGTACACCTATAGATAGTCACTACATATGTAAAGATAAAGGTTTGCCCTTTCAGTTGTATCCTTTGGGAGACCATAACCCAGTGTTCTAAGTGTCAATTAATAATCTACCAGTTTCATCCTGTGGATGTGGCCCAACAAGAAGGAACAGTATGGTAAAAAGGAGTTCCCTAGGGCCTATGAGCAATGACATACAACAGCCTGAGAGGTCCATGAAAATTAACAGTTCTACATTCCCTCCATCTAATATCTGGCAAAAATCATTCACCAAAGCTACCAAAGCAGTTCCATAGTTTAAAAGTACATAGACTGGGAGGACAGACCTGGGAGAGAAGTTGACAGTTTAACTTTTTTATTAAGGATTAAATTCTGGAATTACAGAAATCCATACTGGCTCAGTCATCACCTGGGATGACAAGGACCACACTAGATGTTATTGAGGTTTCTGGACATCTAGTGAAAAATGGGCTACAGTACTCCACTGGAGAAGGAAATGGCAACCCACTCCAGATAAAGGCTTCCCCTTTCAGTTGTATCCTTTGAGAGACCATAACCCAGTGTTCTAAGTGTCAATTAATAATCTACCAGTTTCATCCTGTGGATGTGGCCCAACAAGAAGG
>JANHZU010002263.1:38153-50849 GCA_032468055.1 Acrochordus granulatus | reverse complement strand
TGCTCTGCTAATAATTTTTAAATAATATGTTTGCATGATACTGCCTTCGTTTCAACTCTAGCCTACCAGGAGAACAACGTAATATTAATATTCATTTTTATGGTTCTAATTTTAAATTACAGTAGTAATGTCCTTCTTCTCTTGACATTTCTTGCTACAGATCTATGACATTTCACTGATATTACTGGAGATGAGGCAACCCATCTAGCTTCTACTGGTTCCTATAGGTTGCTATGGACATGCCATTTTATCTCTGGTTGTTGCGCCCTGTCCTCTGGGGCCATTTTGATTTCAGCTGCAGGAGAAACCTTTCCTGTATAATACCTGATGGGTGTTTCAGAAAACCCCTCTTAGCATTGTCCAGATTCCTTTCATACACAGCTATAGCATCGGAAAGAAGGACTTCGTTACTTAATATGATTTGGAGCAGTTTGGAAAGACAATACTGGATCTGCAATGCATAGACGGTTGATTTAAACTGGGAAAAATAACCAGCTTGTGCTAAGTATGTATTATTGGTTCTGTCCCAAATAAGTGCATTACAGGTTTCATTTTGTTCTTTTTATTATTATTTGTGCTATTTTGTCTATTCCTACATTATTTTTATGTTCTATGGGGTACTTCTGAATGCTTCCAATCACAGGCACTCACTGCCAGCACTGCTATTCCCTTACAGCTTTTATTTATCTCCCCCACTCCCTCACCTTCCTCTTCATTTATACTTTCTCTGCTGGGCATGTTACCTAACATGTAAAGTCAGATAAATGGTGGAAGGACATGAGCTGAAGCAGAAGGAAGTTCTCTTAATATACGGAAAGAACTCACCTTAACAAGCTTCTTCCCATTTCAGTGCATGACCCTCCACCATACATGTGACCTGTCAGACATGAGTTTATCATTCTTCCAAGTTTAAATAACAGGCCAAGCATTATTTCATGTTTAAACGAACAAGTGCAGTATTCATTCAGAATGATAGAGCCATGCTCTGAAATAGTCTAAGTTCATCGGCACCTTGTCACTTGGGCAACTTAAAAAGAGGACAATCTATTCCACAACTGAATCCTGTCACACCACGTTAAAAAGAGTGATTGGTTGTTTTTCCCATTGTACTGATGATCAGTACAAGAGAAACAAAGCTGGGGAATCCAGCAGTTCCTTTTCTTAACTTATCCCACATCAAAACTATAAGGTTAGCATAATCACCTCATTTCTGAAGGAGATTAGAGTTCAGCCACTGAGACAAGCTTATGTTACCTTTTGCAGGTAGACTGGAAATGAAAGACTGGAAGAGAGCATGTTAACACAACACAGAGAAAAAATCCTCAACCACAAATACTGACTTTAATTCTTAAAACCATTTTTATTTAAAAGGGGCATAGTGAAGAGATTTCCCAGAGCAAGTTGTCAGAATGAACTATCAAATAATACACAAAGTATCTACATAGAGGTGTCCATGTCCGTGTATGCATCTCTATCAAATAATGAAAGTAGTAGCATGCAATATGTTCTGTCCTATTTCTATATGTGTTATGTTTTTGCATGCACATACAAAAGGACAGAGCTTGAACCGAGATGAGGAGATGCTGCTTTCATCATTTTGACACAAAGATTGGATCCTGTGCATACTCTACAAGTGCCTTTTGCAAAGGTGGAACAGAGGAAGAGAGCCTGCATGCTCTTCAACTTCATGTCTCAGTGTTGTTCCTAGATTTAAATTTATTTCCTTAAATAAATTGCTGTAATAAATTGCCAGGGAGGGATCAAGCTCTTTTTCCCTGTTCTCTTACTCTTTTTGGCAAGCACTGGAGCATTTTATAACTATGAATGACAACAATCAGCCATATCGTTTCCTAAACATTTTCAAAAAGGAAAATTTTAAAGAACAGCATTGTTCCTACAATACCTTAATATATTGACACATATTTCCTGTGCTTTAAAGCAATGTTTCTGAACGTCTGCAACTTTCAGATGTGCTACTTCAACTTCCAAAATACCCAGCCAGGATGCTGGTTGGGGAATTCTGAGAATTGAAGTTCACACTTCAGACTAACGCCTTCTGCAGCAAAATTTATAAAAGGGGACATCAGATTGCATTCATTCGTCTTCTGCCAGCGGATCCTAAAACAATGATCTACGGTTACACTCTTAAGTTCTTTATATGTTCCGAGAAAATAAAGGCCCATTTATCACTTAACGAACCGAATCCGGGGAAAATTCAATTGCTGACAAAGGAAAGAGGAAACTGTTTGTCTTCACAAAAACATACACACGATTCATTTTTAATCAGCCGGAAAGTAACTCAAATTGCCTTTGAAAATAAAGCAATTGTACGAAAGCTTGGAAAAAAACAAAACGAAAAAAAAATCCCCGCATCAACTTACCTCTCAGCTCTTCAAACTTGCGCCCCACTCCAACCAGAGGAAGTGCGCTACCCTCTAAGTGCCCCGGGTAGACCGAGGAATAAAATCCAATGTAGGGGGAAACCTATGGAGAGGGCACGTCTATGCGCATGCAGGGTTTTTCTTCTCTGCGGATGCCGCCATCTTGAATAAACTGGGCGTGACGTCACTGTACGGAATCGGAAGTCTAGGGCGTGGTTAGGATCTCAGGGTTGCTGGGAGCAATGGCGCTGAGTGGGGTTGCGTCGTGTAATCGTCTTATTTATTGCAGTGCAGTCGAGAGTTTGTGCTTGGTTGCATTTGAAGATATCGGTCTAAGATACTTATTTCACATTTGTTTCTTCTATTTATCGTAGATATAATTTCAGACACGGAAGCCCGTTGGGTGCCGCTTGAACAGTCCCCGTCGTCCAGCCTAGCCTGTCTCAGAGGGTCGTTCTTGGGGCGGGAGGAGGAGGCGGGGACGCTAAAGGAGCAACCATGAGCTCCGGGAGGAAAATAATTATGACAAGAAAAGGAAATATAATAAATGAGAGCCCGCTGGAGTTGGGGACCGACACATTTAAATAAAAAAATATATTTAAATAATGTTATTATTGTATTAATAATAGTAGGAGGCAGGAGTATTATGTCTGTTTGCTACTTTGAACTACATATTAAAAAAGACAGGATAATAATATTTGTATCTAGCTTTTCTACGTACATAACTCAAAATGGAAAGTTGCCTAATATTCCTGCCTCCTGTCTTCTCCACAAGAACAACCCTGTGAGGTGGGCTTGACAGAGAGAGAGTGACTGGCTCAAAGACACCTGGCCATGTGCTGGAGGTGCCAATCAAGTCAGCGTCATCTCTTAGCAATTGCATACATAATTTTTCTCCATGACAATCGAAAGGCGAGGGATCAATTTAACAATAAATTCCTAGAGTGAATAAGGCCCGCTGAATTTAGTGAGGCAAACGGACACATCAGGGCAGGATGGCAGCCTTGGACGTATCTCTTTGTTACACTGCTTGTAAATCTGTGGCTGCTGATGGAATGGATTACCTTGAATTCAAGGGAAGGGCTTCAGTGGATCAGGTTGTGCATTCTGTTAATGTCAAGGCTTTTGATAGTTTTAATAGGAAAATCTATGTCTATGTTAAAGCAGGGGTCTGCAGTCAGCTGACCTTGGCTGATCTAAACCAACTGTATTAAGTTTCAGAGAAGGATAAAATACAAATTAACAAAAAATAAAAATGGGGGTAGTGAATCAAAGTTAAAAAATGAGAAAAGAAAGAAAAAGGAAAAAAACACAAAAAGAATGACTTCCAACTTCTTCAATACAGGTATAAATATATAATAAAGTAACCTCTGACTCTAAATTAAAATAAAAACTTTTGAACAATATGCAATCTAAACAATTCAAAAGAAATTGAAACTATATAACAAAATAACCACTTATTCATACCTGAATTCAAACATAAAAAATATGACCAATAGCACATAATATTAAAATTGAAATGATACAGAGAAGATTAGCATGTTCCCTGTGCAAGGATGACATTGGCTGATCTAAAAACCCAAATGGAGTTGGATCCAATCCATTTGTGATTCAGCCACTAAGACGTGTCAGATTCGTGACGCCATGGACTGCAGCATGCCAGGCCTCCCTGACCTGCATTGACTCCCAGAGTTTGCTCAAATTCGTGTTCATTGCATCGATGATGCTATCTATCCATCTCATCCTCTGCTGTCCCCGTCTCTTTTTCCCTTCAATCTTTCCCAGCTTCAGGATCCTTTCCAGTAAGTCCTCTCTTCGCACTAGGTGGCCAAAGTATTTGAGCTTCAGCTTCAGTATCTGTCCCTCCAATGTCTCGAGAGAGTCTTCACAGACATGTCCCTCCAATGAACAATCAGGGTTGATTTCCTGTAGGATTGACTGGTTTGATCTTGCAATCCAAGAAACTCTTAAGAGTCTTCTCCAACACCACAATTTGAAGGCATCACTTCTTAAATGCTCAGCCTTCTTATGGTCCAGCTCTCACAGCTGCACATTACTACTGGGAAAACCATAGCTTTGGTTATACAGACTTTTGTGGGCAAGGGGATGTGTCTGCTTTTTAATATGCTGTCTAGGTTTGCCATAGCTTTCCTCACAAGGGGCAAATGTCTTTTAATTTCACAGCTAGATGTTTTTCTGGAGCTTCCTTGCTTTCTCCAAGATCCAGCGAATGTTAGCAATTTGATCTCTGGTTCCTCTGCCTCTTAAAAATCCAGCTTGTACTTCTGGTAGTTCTCAGTTCACATACTGTTGAAGCCTAGCTTGTATTTTGAGCATAACCATGCTAGTGTGTGAATTGAGCGCAATTGTACAGTAGTTTGAACATTCTTTGGCACTGCCCTTCTTTGGGATGGGAACATAAATTGACCTTTTCTGATCCTGTGGCCACTGTTAAGTTTTCCAAACTTGCTGGCATGTTGAGTGCAGCTCTTTAAAAGCATCATCTTTTAGGATTTTAAATAGTTCAGTTGGAATGCCATCACCTCCACTAGCTTTGTTGTTAGTAAAGTTTCCTAAAGCCCACATGACTTCATACTCCAGAACGTCCAGCTCTAGATCAGTGACCACACCATTGTGGCTATCAGGGGCATTTAGATCTTTCTTGAATGGGTCTTCTGTGTATTCCTTCCACTCTTCTTAATCTCTTCTGCTTTTCTACCGTTTTTGTCCTTTATCATGCCTATCTTTGTACAAAGCGTTCCCCTGATATCTCCAATTTTCTTGAAGAGATCTCTAATCTTTCCCAGTCTATTGTTTTCCTCTATTTCTTTCATTGTTCATTGAAGAAGGCCTTCTTATCTCTCCTATTCTTCCCGTTCTCTGGAAATCTGCAGTCAGTTGGGTGTATCTTTCCCTTTCTCCCTTGCCTTTCCCTTTCCTTCTTTCTTCAGCTATTTGTAAAGCCTCATCAGACAGCCACTTTGCTTTCCTACATTTATGTTTCTTTGGGATGGTTTTAGTAGCTACCTCTTGTACAATGTTATGTACTTCCGTCCATAGTTCATCAGACACTCTGTCTACCAGATCTAACCCTTTAAATCTCTCATCTCCACTGTATATTCATGAAGTTATACCTGAATGGCCTAGTGGTTTTCCCTAATTTCTTCAATTTAAGCCTAAATTATGAAATAAGACGCATACTCCAAGTCCTTTCAATTAAAGAATATCATCTTATGGGATCTTGGAAGCATGCCTTTGCTATTACTACACTTGCACTGTGGAAGCCATACTCACCAAGAATAGATTGGCCCAAATCCTAGTGGCCTTTCATAACATTGAAGACCTGGATGTAGATCAGAGCCTGGAATTAGAAAGTTATATGGCCCATTGAGAAATTTTTGTGGTTGTATCTAGATTTAAATGCATTGCCCATTCAGAGTTTTTACCCTTTGTTAATGTTGTTTTTAACAGATTGTTAGCTGCTCAGAATTACATTTGTGAGATGGGTAGCCATATACATTGAATAAAGGAAGGGAGGAAGATATGCCATGCAAGCCACACCTCTATGTTTATGCATCTTTTGTACAACCTGTTTAATCTGCTTATTTGCTTGCACAAAACATTCAATCATCAACTCTGCAGAAAGTACCCATTACTGTAGGTACTTAACATCTCCATTTTTTTTCCTTCTGAGCATTTTTCCCAAAAGTGCAGGATCCACTTTTTTCAAATCAATGGAGCATTGATCCATTGGTGCAAAAGGAATTGACTGACTGTTCCCCGTACCTGACATCATGACCAACTGGCTCAAAGTCATCCAGCTGGCTTTCATGCCTCGTAATTTCTTGGTTTCTAGCCTGGCACCTTAACCACGAGTCCAGTGTCTCTAGTAAAAACAACTATTCAAGATATTCAAGCAACTATTAAAGATAGATAATCTTCAAAATAAAAGTGTGTATTCAAGATAAATCTTTGGCTTTTGGAGTCAAATGACTCTTGAGAGTCATTTGAGTTCCTAGACAGATAAAAATATTGCAGTGGTCAGAAGCTACCATTACAGCAGGTTGTTTCCCATACACCTGATCCCACCACAGGAATATGCTTGGGAAAGGAACCAACTGGAAGGAAAGGTATTTAAAGGAAAATTAAGAAGATGGAAGGATCTGAGAAACTCGAGTGGGAAGACAGTTTATCAAGAGCAGCCAAAAATCTTTGGCTTGATATTGTCCTATATAGTGAGCCAGTTGAAATGCAATGTAGAACACTGAATTGGCATGAAATCATGTCAGACTCTGGACTGATTTTATCTACTTAAATAGATCATTAGGTAAGTGTTTGTCAAACTTGGCAAATGTAAGAAGTGTGGATTTCAACTCCCAGAATTCCCCAGCCAGCATGACTTGAAAAACACTGCTTTAAATTCTCTAACAAGGACTGTTTTGAGTGTTTTGTCTAAACTTTGTCTAAAGCCACCCAGCTCTTTGGGAGCGCTTATGAGTTCTGATTCCCTTGATAGCCACCTATTAATCTGCAGTAGCTGGAATTCTTTCTTCTTTTGCATTGCCTGAAATTACCACTTTCTCCTCCATGCCATGCCATAATATTTCCATAATACAGTTAAAACTGAGTTCTGTTTCAACTCAATGCTCCCAGAAGTTCTCAAGAATGATGGGAGTTGCATTCTAACACATATGGAGAATGTCAGGTATACAAAAACTTCCTTAGCAACTATTAAACAAATATCCAGACAAATTTCATCTGGCATTTCCTCCCACAAAATCTGGCATGATTTCTAAATCAATATCAAGGTTTTATCATGACAATTTTAGGTACAATATGAGTGAGAAACACAACAAAGTCCCATTCTCTAAAAAGGACATATTTTCTGTGGTATATTGGCCTTAAACTTAAAGCAGGAGACTAAATTAATTTTATATATATTAGTATAGAGTATACAGTATTCAAATGACGTACTGGTGGAAAGACTTAGAGAAAACATATACTGTACATTTTTTCTGGACCAATAGACAGAATTGATCTTTGACCAATGGGTCAGGGATCATACTTCAAAAAATACTGGGTGGAACCCAGGAGAAAAAATGTTATTTCATTTACATTTAATTAAAATGAAATATAGGATTATTCTCCCAGCATGTATTTAATAATTTTCCCTTTTGCCACATTATCATTACAATGTGGTAACTTTTAAGAGTTCTCTATGGGCTGCACTCAAAGCTTTCAGGAGTGGAGACCTCTGGTTTGGGGAGTAATGCTCAATCTCTTTTTCACAGTATTTTCTATTGTTATTTCTGGTTCAAATTAATATTGTAATTACTTTTTTGCAAGTCCCCAAATAATACTCAGCTTTTACATAGCACATTTCAAGTACTTGCAGGTTTTTATAGAAGCTCTATATGCATTATTTTGTTAATATACAATCATGCTAGAGAAATTCAGCGAACTATGATTTAGTTCAGTGTGTGATGGCAGTACCTATGTGTGCACTCACCTAAATAAATGACCAGGCAAGATTGACTTTTAGATATCCTTGGCATGTTTCCTTGGTTGAATAAGTGCTTAAAACTGTGTATCTGGTCATGATAGATATATGCGTATATACCTATTTCTCTCTATATAGCTATATTTACAAAGCTATTCATCAGAAATTTCCAACATATCATCTCACCTCTTAAATACGATACTTAATATTCCTCCAAAAGTTGCCATGAAAATGCTGATTTTGGCTGATGTATGAAAGCTGAACAGGGCTATATCTGGTTTATATTTGGATAAAAATCTACCAGGAAATCCCAGTATTATGGGCTACATTGGGAAATTAAAAAGAAAAACAAACCCCTCCCTAACTTTAGTAGTGCTGTCTTCCATACATATGCTTTCTCTCTCCCTGTCACATCATTATATTAAAATATACATTTCTAAACATATACCACAATAATGACTATCAGAACAATGATAATGGCGGGTTATAAAAGCAACATGTTCAGTTTCCTTTATCAACCCTACCAGCTTTATCTCACATCTTTGTGTGAACCATGTTTATGGCTTATACATCATAATATATTGTGTAGTGCAGACCCAACCATTTGAGAGATGATGGCTGAATATGATGTACAAAACAACCAAAGTTACTATATTGACTTTAAGCTTTACTGGTTGTTATAAAATCTTTTAAAATAGAATACATTAAAATAGTTTCCCCACATTCCTGATTAAGGGTTGTGTCCTGAATTTTTACAGCAATATTGGAACCTTGATTCTCCCCCACTGATGCTGAACTAATAACTGATCATCTGAGTAATGGGGAAATATGGTCCATATTTGGAAATAATACTTTATTAGGAAAGTTCTTTGCCTAAAAATTCTTTCCTTTCTACATATTGTATTTTGTTCCACCTCCATTTATAATCTCCTCTTTATTTCATTACTATAGCAACCTATTATATATTCACAAAAATATTTAGAATATGGGGTGGGAAAAATAATTACAGGTACAGATGAACTCTATAGAAAGTCAGCCAAATACATTTTTATGCAAATAATACTTCTGTAAGTGGGAGGGAAGGGGAAAGAGAAAGATAAAACTTGTAGGAGAATGCAGTGGACTTGTTCCTAAATAGAATTTTTCTTCCATCCTTAGCTTCAGCTGTTCTTTTGGATATTTTTATTCTGCTGAGTGAGGCAACTCAGTTGGGACTTTCTGCTGGCAATGATGCAAAGAATGAGATTTTTTTCTTTCCATTCTACTATACATATAAATAACTTTGGAATTATACATATCCTTAGGTCTATGGACTTTCCATCCTCTTAATCTTGAATTCAATCCTCCTACAGCAATTTTCTGACATCTGCAAGTGTTGACTAAAAATAATATTTGGCTTATATTTCATTGCATGACAACCTTTAGCAGGAAAGCAGTTCTCAGCCAGATCTGTTGTTGCAAGTGTGTTTGAGAAAGGATGCATGCAATCATTTTTATGCTTTCCACCTTTGCTTGTTAATGACTTTAAGGATGCAATTCCTAATGGTCAATGGCAAACACTTCCATATTATCCATAGTTCTAGAGAACATGTGTCCTACTGAGTTGATTTGACTAAAAACTATTCCCTAAACTTATAAACTTAGAGTCATCCAAAAAAGGTGAATGATGTCAGATTCAAGAGACATAAAATCTGTATGGTTGGCTAGTGAATCTAAATGAATACTATTTGATTGAAAGGGAAAAGGAATGCTTTTTCAACATGATTTAATTAAATATTAGTTTTGGATCAGCAGGATACATGGATGACTACTGACTTAGATAACTTTATGAAAGGATATTCATTCCTTCCAAGCTTGGGACTATAGACTACACAGTTCTTTGCCACTAGCCATGCTGGCTGGATTTAGTGGGAATCTTCCAAAATATTTGGAAGATAGATGGCTTTGCATATCACAATTAACTGTGTTAACATTGAATAAACCACAGTTGGCAGAATTTATGCAATATCTCAGGCAAATATCAAGCCAATTCCATCATGTCTTAGAACAATGTGTGAACTAGGTCAGTATACATCTAAATGTCTGTAGCAAGGAAACAGCATGCTACATGATTTTGGGCTGCTATTCTGTCTGTCCAGCCTGTGTGATAGAGCTGTTATGGGAAAAAATGAGAAGAAGTAACACTGTGTATCAATAGTCCTCGATTTACAATCACAATTGTACCAAAATTTCTGTTGTTAAGCAAGGTGGTTGCTAAATGAAATGTGCCCAATTCAGAATCTTTTTGGCACAGTTATTAAGAGAATCACTGCAGTTGTTAAGTGAATCATGGATGGTAAGTGAATCTGGCTTCCTTCATTGACTTTGCTTGTTAGAAGCTGGCTGGAAAGTTTGCATATAGCAATTGTGACCTCCAGATACGCTTCAACCATTGTAAATGCATGATAGTTGCCAAGCACCTGAATTTTGATCAGGTGACCAAGGGGATTCTATGATGGTCATAAGTGACTTTTTTCAGTGGTGCTATAATTTTGAATGGTTGTAAATGAATGGTTGTAAATTGAGGACTACTTGTATGGTGCTCTGAGCTCCTGGATGTATTGGGCTACAGGACAAAGGACATCAGAGAGCTAACTTTGGAGAAAGTAAAACAAGGATTTACGGAGAGACTTGAAGAAGAGATGACTCAAACCAAAGATAAAAGGAAGTAGGAGAAAGAATCTCAAAATGCCCTCTCCCTGTTCCTTAATTTTGTTCAGTGTAAGAGGGGGCAGAGAAACATTCTGGTAAGTCTTCCAGGTTCTATTAATACATCCTACAATACTGAAATAGCATTGTTCGTTCTGGTCTACCTCAAAAGACACAAATAGCCTTTTGAAATTCAACTTTATCATATCTGAGTTTAACATTTCCTATTTGACTGCTGGAATGTTCTCTAATAGCTACTCAATTGTTTTCAAAGTTTTAAACTAATGGCATAAGTTTAAGTAAAATAAATAAATAAATAATAAACTGACACATCAGCTAAAACTATACAAAGGCATCTGTAATGATACATGGGAATGACTTTGAGAGACAGCAGCAAGAGTTATAGCCAGGGAAATGGTAGCCCACAGGAGGATTGTGGGCATGGTAATCATCTCAGAAGGGACCCTTCCCTAGTTCTCTGGGCTGTAAAGGCAATGGGGGAGAAATGTACTTTGAGACTTGCAAGACTTATGTCAGCCTTGCTAGATAGTCCTGAAAGGAAACAAGACCAGAAATGGACTAATTCTACTTTAATAGAATCTTGCCAGTATCAAAGTATATTTCTCCTCTGAAACTTTACAGCCCAAGAAAGGAGGGAGGGTCCCTTTTGAGATGCTTGCTATGCTCACATTCCTCCTGTGGACTACATAGGACTCTTGTCCTATTATTCCCCAGCTGTGATTCTTGACCCTTTCGCTGAATGTCATTCCCATGTACCATTATAGCATCTCTGGTTTTCCATTCACTGATAGAGATAGGAGAATCTCTGTTTACAACTCCTGAGACAGTTCAATTCTCCCCAGAGGCCATGGGGGACCCAGACATTCACCATAGATCTGTGGGACAAATAGCCACTCCATCTTGCCAGGATTCAACCACAATTTGTTTCATCCTATCCAGACCCATCAGACGATAGGTCAGGACCTCCACAGCATCTCCTGTTCAGCTCCAAGTGGAGAGGTACCATTGTGTATCATATCATACTGATGTTACTTGAACTTGAATTGACCGATTACCTCTCCCAATGTGAGGAGAAAATTGAGCCCCGTAGTACCTCAAACACCACAGACTTGACTGTTCCTCCTCCAATATTTTGCCTTTGGAAAAATTTTCACAAGTATATTGGCTTTGGTTAATTTATTTTTATTTATTCCATTCCTACAGCTGCTCATCTCAGACAAGTGACTCTGGGTGGCAAAAAACTGATATGAAAAAAAACTGAATATGAATTGGGAGAAAAAATGCAAGAGAATTTCTCTGCTCAGTGTCGTATCTGTCAACAACATTAGACCCTTATATCTGCAAATACATTACCTACAAACACAATAGAGAAAAGCATTATAGAATAAAGGAACAAGCAAAACATGACTTCAAAAGTATTAAGGGAAGACATGCTAAACAGAAGAAACAAATTTTGCTTATATTCAGAAAGATTCACGGGTGGGATTGGAGAAGCTGATCTACAAGTTAGAGATTCTTTATCCCTGTTCTAGACAAAGTTAGCTAAATGGGGCCAATGTAATAGATAAAGTTGCAGTGACAACTGCCCATTCTAAGCCTACTCAGAACTCCCGTTCTTCCCACTATTTTCAGTTCAGTGGCAATGTTAGCACAATATGTGGAACCATAGACTACCCAACTGTATTTTACTTTAGTGCGTTGTATGAACCCAATCTATGTGATTAGTGATATACTTCACTGTGTTGTTTGAATTTTAAAAAATGGATAAATAAACCAATGTTAAGGAATAAAAACAGTCCATTTAGCTTATGTGTAGGACTGCAGCTTGAATGATTGGCAGGTAATCTACAATTTAAAACAAATTCTGGACTTGTTGAGCTGAGAAGAATGAGAGAGAGACAGTCTCAATTTTCACATGTTCAGTCCTTTACAAATGCTTGTTTGTACATGCTTATTACAGGTACCCCTCCAGTGAGGCACCACCTTGCTGTGGTTGGGGGGCTTGTGTGCTCTGAAGAAGATTAGAGCCCTGCCAGAGGTTCAACCATACTGGACAGGTCTCATCAGAGGAGCCAGACGAAGAGTGTCTCCCACCTATCAAAATAT
>JANHZU010002263.1:23398-36505 GCA_032468055.1 Acrochordus granulatus | reverse complement strand
AAGGGATTCTTGTCCACAGTAGTAGATATAGTGGTCATCTGAATTAAATTTGCCCATTCCTGCCCATTTTAGTTCACTCTTGGCATCTCATGTTTGATTCCATCCAGCTTACCTTGATTCATAGGTCTTACATTCCATGTTTCAATGCAATATTGTTCTTTAGAGCATTGGACTTTCCTTTCACCTCCAGGCACATCCACAAATGAGCATTCTTTTGGCTTTGGCCCAGCCATTTCACATATCTGTTTACAAGTTCTCCCAATTGACACATCCTATGCAATTGTGAGGTCAGGTTATAAGATAAATACCAGAAGATTCTGAATATTGCATTAGAACTTGTGCTCCTACTTTTGTCTGAAAAGAAATTCATGATGGATTTCTATAAGAACCTATTTTTTCAACATCTTGCATATGATTTTTTAAAAAAAGCCTTTTATATTGCATTGTTCTATGCTAGCCTTTAATCATAATTTAAATTTCCAGTTTCAATTCTTAGTTCAAGCAAACTGCTAGATGTAGGCTGGGATTGTATGGCACGCTTATCTAAAACAGAGTTGGATTATTAGTAGTTTAGTGTATTATAGGAAACCCAGCCATTGTCTAACCATGGTCTTACCCAGTCACCTAGTTAAGCCATAATATAATTCATGTTTGAACAAAAAACGTATAATAGGAATATAGTACAACATTATGTTTTATTAAGCCAAGTTTAGCAACTTGTGTGAAATCCAATCCACATATTAAGGTTTTCTTTCTTTCTTGCCACCTCTTGACAATACTTTACTTTCCTCATTTGCATTCCTTTGCTAATCCACAGCCAGTTATTACTGCTTTCTCCTCCCAACCCTCAGTAGAATGAAGGATAGATGAGTGGAAGGAATTTAATAATGATCTGTTTATGCGGGGATGCACATCACTTTATTGATTGTAGAAGGAAATCCAGAAGGCCAAATGGAACTGTTTTTTAAGGACTGAGACTTGCAACAAAAGCCCCACGTTACAGAAATGAGGAGGAAGCAAGAGGGAAAGCAGCACTGCATATAAGTTTGAACTAAAGGCTAATGAGAAGGACATCTTTCTAAAGTGTTTATTCTTAAATAAAAACATATGGTTCATTTTCTTGGCTTCACAGCCTAGTTTCGGGTTGCTTGGAAGAGAAGCTCTACTGAATTTAAAGAAGCTTACTCGTGAGTAAAGAATACATAGCTGTCCAGCGTTCCAAGTTCAGAGGACCTTATAAGCACTTGTAATATTTCCAGTTGTTATTTGAACTAATTTACATTAGGAGAGCCTGTGTTAGCTCTTTAGCCCAAAAATGACATGGCTTACAAACTATGGCTATGTTTGGCATAATTAGGGAGGTTCCATTCACTAGGAAAGAGCCATGCATTTTTGCCATAATCAAAGATCCCAAAATTCATATTGGTTTTATTTTTTGTTAAAGCTGCTTTTACTATCAGATAATGAAATAGCACAGAAGTGGAGACCCACAATAGGGTATTTCAAGACTGCAAGCCCACTGCCCCTCTCTCCTTCTGGTAGAGACTATCCTCAGGGATAATCTCTGAACAACCCAAGTACCTCCAGTCCTTTGATTAAAACAAAAACCTCAATTATTTCCCTTCCTCCCCCCAGCCTCTCCTCATATAAAACCTCTAGACTCTTCTTTTTTTACAAATGAACATACCCCCCCTGGAATTTTATCTTATCCTCCAAATATCTCTGATTAGCTCTTTCAATGCCTAAGAGAAAAACGTGACTATTAGCACAGATTGCAGGAAAACAGTCATCCTCCTGAATTCTCATGGTACTGGTTTCTTTGAGGGCTCAAACTGGAAGCCTTCTAGATAGAACTTGAGCTGCTCCCTATAATGTTGTTGTGTCTGCCTAGTTTATTCAGGATCATTAAATCCTGGACAGGACCTACCCATAGTGTGTTTATTGAATACTTTCAAGAAAATGTTTGTTCTATTTTAGTCTCATGTGAACAATAATTTTAATAGGTTCCTCAACCCTTTATTTAAACCAATACCTCAAGGTCCTGCTTAGATTCCAGAGGCACCATCAGAAAATAAATTGGATGGATCACTGAAGTCTAATTCTTTATTCAGAAATGGGTTTCTACCCTCCTGGAAGAAAGATCTAGGTGATAGGAAGTTTAAAAGGGTACAAGATAACTGATCACACCAGCATGGCAACCATTTTGTAAATGGGCAGTCTCTCTCTCTCTATCAGTCAGGTTGTGAGAGCCTCCATAAAAAGAGCTCAGACTTGTAATAGTGCCCAAAAGATGGCTTATTTCTGTTCCACAATAGGAATAAGCAGATCAGAAAGTGTAGTGAATTCTCAATAATCCAGGACTGCCAATGATTTTACAAGAGTAGCAACAACCAAGTTTTCTGTCCAGAAACATTTTTTTTCTTCCATTCAATCATGACCAATTCTCAAAGATTGCCTGTACAAGTCTTTGCAGTTTTCTTGACAAGGGTTTTCAGAAGTGGTTTGCCATTGCCACCTTCCTAAGGCCGGGAGAAAGTGATTGGCCCAAAGTCACCCAGCTGGCTTCATGCCTATAGTGGGACTCGACATATGTTCTCCACATTTCTAGCCCAATGCCTTAACCACTACATCAAACTGGCTCTCACAGAAACATTTAGGCTGTATGTAATGCTTTTCTCCTTTATTTCTTTGGGCTTGTGCATGCCTGTATATATATATTCTGTTCTGGATGTTCATTGTGTTTTATATTTTAGTTCCTTATTTTTAGGCTTCCACAAATTACCAGATTGCTTGTGAATTGAATGTGTATGTGTAGAGAGAGAGGACTAGTTGTGAGAGGCATGGAAGAGTTCCAAGTCAAAGAAAGCATCATCAGCATCCAGAATAAAAATCCATGAATGATTTGGGTAGCTTAACTATAAATGGAATCAATTTAGCTAGCTGAAAAAGGGAAAGCACATAAGAAAACCAGAAAGGAGATTGTTTAAGAAAGAACTGAAATAAATTCTGATGTTTAAAACAAATTTTTGGGCTTAAGCTCTTGAAACACTATAATGAACATTCTAAGCAATGAAAATCCTTTTGCTTTGTTCCATATCATAATTTTCCACTTAGTGATTTCCTAAGTAGGATCTGCTAAGTGTGAAATCTGGCTATTTTTCTTCTAGATAATAATTTATTCATTGGATACTTGGATGCAAACACTAACCTATATAATAATTTGATTCTATGTTTGCACACTGTCAATAAAAACCAGTTTTGTTTCCTTTTCTGTAAAAAAAACAGAGATTACTTTTAATCGGATCTTGATATTGTGGAGATATTCTCATCACTCTATTTCAATGAAAGTAACCACATTTTCCAGCTGATGAATGCCACTCCCCACCCTCTCACTGAAAGAGCAGTGTTATAATAAAAGGTCCTTATCTGAAAATGTGGAATAGCAAGAAAGCCTGTGTAATCACATATGTGCTTGGAAAATATTTGTGCATCAATGACATTAATAATGCAGATCACACTTTTAGTGTAGATGGCAATTTGCAATGCTCCTTAGATTTCAGCACTCTAATGGGGTACATGATTAATCTTTTTTTTCCCAGCTGGGGATCTAAGCTTGAGATATGGAGCCAGCCACAGCAAAACTCTGGATATTCTCATTTGGTAGTGACACATAGTGGAGCGAGTACAGTAATTTGATGCTTTGTGGGGAAAGCACATTTCAGAACACAAGTCATACATTTCCATGCCAGTCTGTATATGCAGGAGGGAGAGGTACACACACACATTTTCTATAGTATATATAGGTCGTTTTGAAGGGAGAGTGGCTTCAAATTAGATTCTCATCCCCTTCTTTTCTGCTTTCTTGAAGATGGGCAGATTGGAGACGAAGGAGTATGTCTTTAAGGAGGCAAGTGAAATAAGACATGAGGCTCACGTTTAATAGGTGACATCATGAGGATTTGGCTCATATTCTGTATTCTCTGTCTGTCGGTTTCAGCCAAGGTTGGGAGAGGCGCGTGGCGAGGGGGCGAGCTTGCCAGGTGGGCCGAAGAGACCTGGCCTCCCTTTCTGCGTCTGATTTAAACCCGGAGCTTAAAACCGCAGGCGGCGGCGGCGGCGGCCATCCCTTGCCCCCACCCTCACGATGCCTTTCCGGAGGCGCCCGGGCTGTCTCAGTCGCCCCCGGCTGCCTCCGCTCTCCCGGCGACGTGGGTGAGTGAGTGCCCCGAGAGCCGCGGGGGAGGATGGAGGGAGGAAAAGCTCCAGCCGAGCACACCGTCGGAAGCCTCCGAGGAGCGCGCCTCGTCGCCGGCAGCGGCTAAGCCTCGCTCGGCGGCCAGATCGGGCCTGGCAGAAGGCAGCGCCGCAGAGCATCAGCCGGGAGCCCCGCGCCGCGCCGCGCCGCGCCTCGCCTCGCTTCGCCGCGCCCGGCCCGACCGCATCCCCGGCTCGCGCCACCCGCGTCCTCCGGGATGCTTCCCGCCCGGGGCTCCCCCCTCCCCGCTGAGCGCGTAACCCCGCTTTGGCGCTGCCGGAGAAGCAAAGCGCACCTTCAAAAGCAAACATGCCGCCGCGGCCCGTGAGTGTGCGTCTGGGTGGCTCTACAGACCGGGCTGGCCTGGGAATCTCGCCCTCGCAGAAAGCGGAAGGCGCGGCGGGTTGTCTGTGAGCGCGAGGCTGTGTGCAAGCATATAGATATTTAATAATAAAAATAAAGGCGGGGGCCGTGAGGACGATTTTGCCGGAGAGGAGGAGGAGGAGGAAGAGGAGGGGAAGCAGGCGCGCGCCGAGCACAAAAGATTCCGGGGCTGGGTCTCGCCGAGGAAGCCGGCGCTCTCCGCGCAGCCCTCTCCAGCCCGCCGAGGTGAACTGCTGCTCGCCCCTCAGCCGCCCGCCCCCCTCCTTTTGGGGAGCCTCTGGACCGCGGGGCTGCGTCTCTCTTGCTTCAGACTTCCTGAGAAGCCAGCCGCATCTCCACCTGTCATCCGGTCGCTGCTCCTTCCTGGTGTCGCCTTTCTCCCTGGCCAGGAGGCAAAGTCAAGCCTCCGGAGCGCCTTGAATTGGTCCAGGCAGAGCGGCGGCGGCGGCGGCGACGCGGGGACTCGGGAGAGCTACCAAGATGTCCCTGCGTTGCTGCAAAGGGTCGGGTCTCGGCGGGCGAGAAGCCTGCGGACCGAGACGATCCCCGTGTTAGGGTCGGGGAGGGGGGGACGGAGGTAGGAAGGTGTAGTTCTGTGGGTGTGTTTCCTAAACCTCTCATTGCGGTCGATCCTCGGCGGCTTCCCTTCCTATTTTCTCCGGGCATCCTTTCAAGCAAGCCACCATTATCAACCATTATCGGGATTTTTGCAAAAATAATATTTCGGATCGAAAAAGAGAGAGAGAAGGGGGTGGGAATAGGCGACCACTTTTCTACTGCAGCCTCTGTCAAGGAGCTAAAGCAAAACCGCTGGCAGCATCGAGGTTTTAAAGGCCTTTTTTGTCTTTGCTGATTGGACGTTGATTTCCAAGACCTTGTCCTTCTTGAACGTGGCTCTCCTTAAACGCCTGAGGAAGAGAGACCCATTGCTGGTCTGGTTATTCCAAATGAGGAAAATTGGATGAACTCAATGGACAGATCCAAATGCCCAGCCACGGAGAGGGCACGCTCCTTTACTACTTACCCTTGCCTTGTTGGCACCTTGTTGATTGAAGTGCAGCTTTCACAACCTCTGATCAATTCTTTGCCCCACCCTTGACAACTCTCTTATTCCAAGAGTGAATAAATGCCCAAGATTGTTCATTTCTAGACAAAAGTGTTTCTCTCCCTTCTTTTTGTCTCACCCACCATCCCTCCAAACTGTGATTGATGACTTTGCATTCACTTCTGTGTAATTGCTGGTAGCAGTTGGTATTATCTGATATTTGCCCTGGAGCTGGGCTTTCTCTGTAAGTGAAGATGCCCATGGTGTTTCTGTGAAGCTAAGGTATGGCTGCTGGAAGATTGCTACTTTATGCTGGCCTTTCTTTAGCTTTGTGTGCTTTAGGCATGCTAGCTGTGGCCATCTGTTCTGACCATTGGTATGAAACAGATGCCAGGAAACATCGGGAACGATGCAAAACTTTCACAACGCGGCGGAATGACCCTGGCTTCATTTATAATTCTAACAATAACCTGCCCCTCCGTGCCAGCAGATCGAAGCTGGACCATTGGGAAGGAAAACTTCTCTTGGCAAGAAACAAGAGGCAACTCTTTGCCATGAGTGCCGTTGATGAGTGCAACAGGCAATACAACTCTACGAATATGGGACTTTGGAGGAAGTGCCATCGGCTGGGATTTGACCAGGATGTGGAGGAGCTCATTGCTAAAGGTAGGTGCTTCCTTTTAAAGCTTGCTTGGTTGAGCCACTTCATACAAAGCAGTAGAATCATGAGATGTTCATAAATGCATTGCCTCATTGCCTTGGAAGTTACCCATTGAATGCAATTGGCTTTATTTCCAATTAAATAGGTATAGTGAAGCCAAAGAAAAGCTCCTGTTTCAACCTTCCTCCAACATGGTGCCCTTCAGAAGGATTGGACATCAGCTTCTATCACCATCAGCCAAGATGGAAAAAGATGGCTATACATTATGGAAGTGAAAGCCATTTCCTGTACAGGGTGACAGATTATAGGAGCTGCTTGCTCTGGGAAGGTTACAATGCCCAGAAGCCTATCCACCAGATTATCCTTTAGGCTTAACAGTCATAAGTGATCTAGTTCTGTTTTACAGAATTCAGAAATGGGAAGTGCTGTGAATGAATGAAGACGCTGTGGGGCCCTTATGCCAGGTCAGTTTTATCAGGCTGCCCAGTATTATAGCATGCAGAATTCTTCTAAGAGTGCAAGCAGTGAAGAAAATTCACAGAATCCAACATTTTAAAGCTGATCATACATCAGAAAGCTACACTGTTTCTAATTTAAACTTCGTAGTTTATTTAAAAAGAATAAAAAAAGGAAAACAAAGAGAAATGAAAGAGAATGTAAAGTGAGTTTAGTAGTTACAGGATATTTAAAGATGGATCCCTGAATTTCCATTGGAAGAAATAATATTGAGGTTGATGACATTAAGGAGACTCTGAGATGGAATAATTTCACCCCACTCCCAGAGAGGCATTCTCTCAATCATAACCAGCAATGTATTACTTCCTTTTTTCCCTGTAAAGTATTTGACTAAAAATGATGGTCAGCATATTTGTATTTCTTGTTTATTTTCCAGAACAAAAAAAAAGTATAGATAATTTTTCTGGATGAATTTTCTGGATGAAAGTTGCAGATAGATTGCTACTGAATGATTCCTTGTTACATTTGTATTTTTATTATTGTACTACAGGAAAATAAATGCTATCCAGTCATACTTAAAATGTATTAAAAGGATCAATTTGCAGGGATTCTGTTTAGAAACCTTAAGTAATTACACCAGTCTTTATATTTCTGTTTTCTTTATTCTTGTTTCTAATCTTCTATACAGATTCCAAGCACATTTGTGTGGATATAATTGGCTCCATTTGTTTTACACAATAATTTCAAAGGTTGATATATGACATTAAACATTCTTACCAAAAAAGCAATCCAATCAGAAGTGTGTTGTCTCTTCATTAGGAGTTCAAATAGAACCTTGACGTTTAATAATCAGGAGGTGTTATGGACCAGCAGCTGTTTGGTGACTTCATGAAATGTATTCTTGGCTCTGTTCCATTTTGTAATGGGCATCTGTCCATAATCAAAAGCTGTTGTCACAGTTGGCATTGGCATCATGGTTGGAGGCTCAGCAGGGAAATCAAGGATTCTTCCAGGTCAGACTCCAAATTTATTGCAGTAGCACCAAAAGCAGCTATGGGAATATATCTGGATTGATTTCTTCTTTAGAAAAGTAAATAATATATATAACAGTAGCCTGAAGCTTTTAAACCATGGTTTAAATGTTGACAGAAGCATTGCAATCCATATCAAGGAGGAAAATGAGAATTTCAACTCAATTTAAGAATGTGTTTACAAGGTAGCTTCATATAAATCACCATTCATCTGGTTCAATTGTTCATTAACAAACCTAAATTGTAAGGATGGCATTATCATTAAGCCACAATAATGAAATCTGATTGCCTATCACAGGACTAGAATGAAACAAAGAAAATATTTGATCTGAGGTACTGAATTGGAAAGGCTTGAAATCATGCATAGCTAAAGCCAGTCTTAAGAATCTATTTTGCTTCTTTCCAGTTGCACACTACTTCTAATTTGCTGAGTGCTTTATTCTTTGTATTGGATTATAGTTGTTGAGTTAAATCTGTATAATTTAATGAGGAGTCCTTGGTACTCTCTGAGCTTGGTTGTTTGCTTACAGAAGTTTCATTACCAGACCATGTAACATCTTCAGTCAAATGTTACCTAATCTGGTAACAAAATGTTTGCAAGCAAACAGCCAAGCTCAGAGAGCACTAAAGACTTCATAGTTCAAGCTTGAGCTACTTATATTATTTTCTATTGGATAATTTAATGTTAATAGTTAAGAAATGGAAACTGAGAAATAGTACATTGCCCAAAGCCATAGTGCCTGATTAATGGGTTTTTATATGAAGGAAAGTTTAGAAGCTAGATTTAGATGCAGCATTTTTTATGGCTTTGGTGAAAACCATTGGGAAGATTCAGACTCAAACTCAGTTATACTATTACATGTAAAGTGAAGCCTAACATGAAGTTAGGGACATGTAATCTATTTTCTTATATAACATCGTACTGGACTTCTTTCAAATCTCCTGCATGGATATCAGGTGGACTTATTGTCCTCTCACCTTGTGTTGTTGAAGAAGTTAATAGTAGGAAATCCATGAATAGATTTCTGAAAATGGAAAAACAAATCCTTTGCTTAACATCCTGTAGGAGAAAAGATGGCAAAGCCAGGGGAAGGAGTGAAAAGAGGAATTAGTCTAGAATTATTACTAGCCACAAACCTACAAGTTCCAACTCTCCCTGATTGCCATTGAACTTTATTTAACACTCACAGGTGCTGGACCATTAGTTGAGTAGATTCTTGTATATAAGTTTAAGCAATAAATCAGTTAATTTGAACTGGGATGTGTTTTTCTTATTTTTCAACTTTATTATTCTTACAAATAACTCAAAGTGGTAAACGTATCCAGCACAACTTCCTCCTCCTATTTTCCCCAAAACAATAACTCTAGGAGGTGAGTTAGGCTGAGAGAGTTACTGGCCCAAGGTCACCCAACTGGCTTTCATGACTAAGGTGGGACTAAAAAACTCACAATCTCCCACTTTCAAGCCTGGTGTCTAAACCCAATATGTAACCAATTTCATCCCAATTTATTTAACCATTTCACTTTGTAATGCTTTGGTTTCAATTAATGATTTGATTTCAAATTTCCAATAAAAAAGAAACTATACCTAGAATAAGTGCCACAGGTATATCATAAGGAACCCAACTGAGAACATTTACTGTTTTAGAAAGCTGGCAGGGAAATATTTTTGCTTAATTTGCTAGTAAGCTATTATCATTCTGAAAAACAAAACAGATGCAACAGCAGTTTTGTAGATCAATAAATGTTGATTTATGTTTTTACTTTGTGTGAAACTATTTTAACCATAGGAAAGGGGAAGAAAATTAACAGTGTAACTAAATTTTCCTAAGTGGGTAAAATTTTAATATTCTACAGAATATTTTGGGTTTGTTTAGAGTGCTACAGTAGGATAGTCAGAAGAATGGAATATTCAAGAGTCACCCCAAACAACAAGATGGACAATATATCCTTTAATTAAAAAATAAATTTAACATACTGTACTTCCTAGCAGTTTTGAGAGACAGAAGATAGTAATTCCCCATAATGCCAATTCATAAATATTTTTCTTCATGGCAGATAGTTATTATGTCTAGTTTTGAAGTGACTGCTGTAACAGGATTTCAAAAAAAGAAATTATGTTACTCATTTTGTTTTGATTTTGAGGTCATTATTGACAGAATTTTTGTGGGTATGGCCTAAATTCTATCTAATTTGAATTTAGTATGTGTTCTTAATGGGATAACAAGTATCTGGAGAAGTTTGGCTGATCACCATTGTTCCTTGACAACTTTTGTACTTAAATTAAACTGCACAAAGTAGATAGATTTAGGAGATGAATAATATCTCTGGAAGAGAGAATTTTTAGTTTTACATCAGGGGCAAGAGTTTCCCAGTGCAAAAATGCCAGGAATGTAAACAGGCAATTGTCATGAAGAATTTTGGAAAGTGTAGGGCAAATATTTCATTCTGTGAGAAGTTTAGGATGAAAAAGTGCCAGAATTAAATTCAAGAGCATATAAAGTAAGCCCCAGCTATATATCAAAGGCAGTCAATTGTTGTAAACACACTTTTGTTCAGATGTCATTCAGTTTAGACTTTGCCATGTCAGGTACTGGGAAGCTTTAGACAAATTTTGGACTGCCAGGAAAAGTTCAAGCCATCTTAAAAAAGGCAAGAAGATAATTCTTTAAGAAATCATTACTGAATTCTGAATGATACAACAAATGTTTCATATCCTGATTTGATGTGAAGCAGTCTTGTCTGCATTAAGGTTAATGGGTATGTCAAAACTCCTGATTATTCTTCTGAGGAGTTTTTACAGTGAATTAAACAGCTATTTTAAGTACTGAACTTGGAAGTACAATGTAGTTCACAATACGAAAGAGAGACAGGAATGCATGTTGTCCCCATATGTTTAACTCTTCTTCTTGCTTTTGAGTTAGTCTTGACTGCTGATGATTGCCTGGACAAGTCTCTGCAGTTTTCTTGGCAAGATTTCAGAAGTGGTTTGCCATTGCCTTTGTAATGGTATATAGGAAGGGCCTTGGGTGAAGAAATGTTGCCTAGGGAATGGACAGATAAGTGAGAGCCTAAGTCTGCAAGCAGGGCCAGTAGCTCAGAAGGAACTCTCCCTAGTTTCTTGAGCTGTAAAGGAGATGGCAGGGGAATTGTACTTTTAGACATGCAGGATTATGTTAATGTGGTTTTACAATAAAGTAGAATTGGCTAGAATTAGTTGTGTTTCTTTCTGGTCTGTCTGGTAAGGCTGACAGCTGCCTTTTTCCTAGGGCTGAGAAAAGATGACTAGCCCAAGGTCATCCAGCTAACTTCTTACCTAAGGTGGAGTAAAACTCACCATTTCCCAGTTTCTAGCCTGCTGCCTTACCCACAACACCAGACTGACTCTGTTTAATTTATACAGCAAATGTATAAATGTATAAATGGCCAATTTGGAAGAGATCAGAGAATCAAAATGAGAGTTAATTCGAAACATACAGATAATACTACATTGTTAGTCAAGAGAAAGGAACAGAAGACCTCACATACTGGAAGTTGAAAGCAGGTGATAGACTGTTTGGGAAGCTTAAGGGAAGTAGAAGGAGAAAGCAATAGATAAAGTATATGGATCGGAATGTTCTTTTTAGATTCCACTTGAATGCATATGGTGAAGAAAAGCGTATCTGTAGCGTTATTGTTCAGAAGTTCTCCCTAACATTAATTAGAATCTATCTTCCCGTAAATCAAATCCATTATTCTGTGTTCTGCCTTTCAAATGACAGAGAGCAAGCATCGGCCTTTTCTGTGGCATCTTTCATATGTTTCAAGAGTTCTTGTTTTAAGACTTGGTTTCCAATTCCCCATTGTCCTTGTTGCCCCTAATTTGTTCCAGTTTGCTTGGCTACATTTAAAATTGTGTCTAGAAGTAACATGTAAAGTCTCTTTTGAGTCAAGCTTGACTTCTGGTAATTATAATTGCAGGCACATCTAACACATCTACTTTTATTCCTTCTTTCTGGAGAATTCAGGGACTTTTGGTCTGAAATTTCATCAGAGTATTACCCCTGGATATCTTTTGTGATACATTGCTTGTGTTGTCAAATCATATCAATTAATTTAATGGTCTTTTCATATTTTTAATCTTCCAACTGAACTGTCTGATTGCTCTTTTTTATGACATTGCTTGGAGCTGCAGTTTCTGACATCCTGAATACCACTTTCTTAATCTGACAGTTTTTGCAACCTTCTTTTGTGTGTGGCTTTGCAATCTAATGTGGAGGGTTGTCACATATGATGGCTTGTACATGGAATAAGCATGTGGGAAGGCAAAAAAAATCAAGGTTACAGAGCCATCTGATGATCCTGCAGAGAGTAGATAACAGAAACCTGATGATTGTCTTTCCTTTGAAGTGAAGGGAGGCAGTTTATGGGTGGAATGAATTCCATTATTTATGATACATAATGTTTTTACCTGAAGGTAGGCAGGTTAGAGTCTTATTAGAAGATATGAATGTAGAGTTGCCGGCATAGCCATAATAAAATAAGATAATCCCATAGTATCATTAGATGATACGTTCCAGTTGTAAAGGTCATAGTATGATTTACATTACTTGTTGTATCATTCCTATATAACAGTTCCAGGAGTATATAACACATACAGTAACTTTGCTTTGTTTAGGTACTTTTTGCATTCATTTGGTCAGGAGCTCAATGATCACCGTTAGTGTATATGTGCGCTAGATGTGCACAAAGATACTTCCTTGCATTCATCTCCAAAATCTTTGGTTCTTCAATTAAAGTGGGCATTTTTGCCACCACACTGCAGACAAATTATAGTCCTATGGAGAGTTTCTTCTTGGATGTTATTCATCAGATTTTCTTTATGTCCTCCTTGTCTGTGTTAAAGTTACAACCCCAACAAGATGACACAGTTGAATGAGGCATATTTTCACCAATTCTTGTATTACTCCTTCATAAGGTCCTAAATCTTTACTCAGAGGAAACAGTTTTTAAATTCATTGGGATTAATCTCTATAAATATTTTTAAGATTGCAGTCTCTGAGTATTATTTTTCCCAATCCATTATATATATTGCTTAGCTTCATGTGCTATATTCTTTTTAACCCACCACAATAATTAGTCATGGGCAAAAGATCAATAGAATGCTTAGATTATTTTGTTGTTCAGTTGTGCAGTCGTGTCCGACTCTTCGCGACCCTATGGACTACATTATGCCAGGCCCCCCTGTCTTGCACTGCCTCCCGGAGTCTTCCCAAGCTCACACCCATCACACTGA
>JANHZU010002263.1:8191-19322 GCA_032468055.1 Acrochordus granulatus | reverse complement strand
TTTACAAAATCCTCCCCAACTTTTCTCAGCTCTTTATTTTGATAAGAGAACTCTCCAGGTGTTGTTTATCAAGAAACGCTATGAGAAAGTCACTTCCATGTAATTTTAAAGTCCAGATTAACTCTTATGATTCCAACAAATGTGAAGGATAATAGTTCAGTGGTAAATCATATACGGTACAGGCAAAAAATCCCAGGTATGTTTCCAGGTATCTTCATTGAGAATGTGCCCTGACTGAAACTCTGAAAAAATGTTTTGATAGGTCAGCAGTATAATATGATATAGGACATAATACTTTACAGTGTAGGATACTCTTCTCAATCCAAATGTTTTTCCAGATGTGTGAACTTCAAGAATTGTAAGGAATGAAGCTCTTTGAAGTAGGAACCAATAGTTCCTGAGCTGCTGACCCTTGGAGGAGAATAGCCAAATATCCATTCACTAGGAAAGGAGAGGGGGGAAAAGCTAGAATTTAACTCCTGTAAAAGGGAGGGAGGAGGGCATTGAATTCAATGGACTGCAGAAGGTAAATTTCTTTTTGATTATGGCTTAATTCTTGTCTGCAAGAAAGGCTAATTTTGCCAGTCTTGTATCTATGAACCTTCTGCTGAGTAATTTTGAATAAGAAGTGAATGGAAAGCCAGATGTCACAGTTGTGCCTGGTATAAAGTTTTACAGGAATTTGCCAGATGAACATGGCCATGACTAAGAATTTTGAAGCTTGAAGTCCACACACATGGATTGTGCTCAGGCTGGGAAGGAAAACAGCTACTACAGGAAATATGATTTTGACCATATTATATTGATAGTCATTGATTGCATCTTCTATGTATTACATAATGCCTTTTTGAGTCTTCCAATTATAAAGCATATTTTGGAGATTTCGTTTTGGATGATGATATAATTTCATATACATAATATAGTTTAGACATATTTGCATATATTTACACAGAGAAATCTGTTCCAAGCCAACCAATAAAACATTTCATTACCCTCAGTCCTATATTAAGGAAAAACGAGAGAACACACAAACAGTATGTGATGGATGTTACAGTCAACACTGAATACATAATAATAAAAAGAATACAACAGCAATGACAGCTGTGTAATAACTTATTTAGAAAGAAGCTGATAATCTCCTCAAATGTCACTGATTTTAGAATAGAATTTATATTGGATATTTTAGAATTATATTTGAATATTAGTCACAATTGTTCATTGGATAAAACATTGGAGTTATTTTTTGCAGGGAAAGCAAATGAGTCTGAAAGCAAAATGCAAACTTAGTAACATAAAAATGTGGTTTGGATGCTTTCGTCCAATCAAAATCACCTTCCTGCTCTGGTCACAGTGAGTGCACTGTGATCAGCTCTTCCTCCTTAGCTTTTAAAATGATATGTGATCATGAAAAGAGATATGGCAATTTCAAGAGTCAGTGCTGATTGTGAAAAACAGTAATGGCTATCAGGCAATGTCATTATATTACTGTCAGGCAACAAGTGCTGAGAGCTGGTATTGGCAGGTGAGGATATCCAAGTAGAATGTGATTGTCATAAAGAGATACATTCAAATATTTGTGTGTGGTTTTCTTAAAGTATTGGAGCCTTCAGAAATTTGCCAAAATATAGGGCAAATCACTTCCTTTATCACACCATTTGTAATGTCATAAAAAATGTGGCAAGTGTTCAAGTTTCCCTGAATATTCATCAGGTTTATAGTTAAAGTAGGAATCAGGAGGAGAAAACCTGATGAATGCTGAAGCTCTGGTTTGTACATTTGGTCACAGTCTTAAAATGAAACATCATGCTGGGTTTGTACACTGTAGTAACATGGTTTAGAATGGCTGGGTGTATGCTTTTGATTAAGTTGACATTTAGCATGTATTATGGTAAGCATGATGTGTGAAGTAAGTGATCATTGACTCAGATATCCAAGCAGGTGCTCTTTAGCCTGCTAGATTTTAAATTCCACTATCCCCAGCCAGAAGGCAAAAGGCTGATTTTCAAGGGCTGAGCCAAATGTTCTTATGGCCTTTGTTGTTAGATGAGTGGCCCTATCAGCATGTCAGATAACAGAGGTAAGGATATGGATACATTTGTCTGTGGTTTCCATGAGAGATGTATGGGAGCCATCTCATATCAACATATTTTATGTTGCCAAATTGATTTCCAAAGGCTTTGGGCAACACTGTTTTCTGACCAAGCATACGCTTAATGATTGTAGTGTTCAGCTTGAGAAACATTTCCCTTTACTGAAGTTTGTGAAGCTACATACCCTCCCATGTCTTTGCCTGCAATTGCCCTGAAATGATAGTTAACAGTTAACTACTGTTGAGAAGAGATATGTTGTCTGATTTTTTTCTGTCCAGAATTGAAAAGCTGATCACTAACTTAATAGTTTGACTTCATCATTTAGTCATTAGCCTCTTGCAATGTTTCCAAATGCAACATATAATCCCCACATGATCAATCTATCTGTTGAGCTGGAAATTCAGTTGCCACTTTCTTCTCAAGTGATATTAATGATATAATTAACATTCTCTGGATTCTAGGGGTTTACAATCATTTGAAATATGATTGGGCATGGCAGAGGGATTGAAGAGATTATAGTAATTCATTTTTTGAACATATCTACAAGACTGTAAAGTCTGTGATATAATGTGGCTTCTTCAAAACAGAATATTTTAAAAATATACTGAGATGAGAACATTCATCACTCCTAGATTAGATTAATATATTCTACTGAGCGATAATACTGTGTGCTTGGTTCTGATTTACTTGCGTACAATATTCATTAACAACCTTTGTATTCTGCCTATCCTCAGGATTCTAAATGGCTTACAATGACACAATAAAATCCAATAAAGAAACTATAAGAAGTTTATAAAACTAAACCATTAAAACCACTGAATACTATTAATTAAAACTGCTGCTTTCAATATGAAGATCCAAATGTGAAAACTGAATTTGCAGTGATTGGTAAGCTGTGGGTTATGCTTACTTGAACTTAATCAATATTAGTTTACTCAATAAACTGTAATTAAACAATTAATGGTTCACTGTAGAAGCATTTCCTTTGAGAAAGTATGTGAATGCATCTCACACGAGGAATGGCGTAACCACTTCAAATTGTTCGGCTCAATTTTATCTTGGAGAAAATCTAAGGGATTCTTTATAGCAAAAATATTCTTGTTTACATGAATGGTCTATGAGTGAGAATCACTTTGACACTGTGTGTCTTTCCTCTTCATCATAATTTTACTTTTTTAAAAAATGAAGCAAAGTTGCATTTATATCTACATACAAATACAATATTTAGCTAGTTTAATAAAGGTATTATAACAGCTATGCTTTCAGGATTTATTGGTGGATTTCAGTAAGTGAGAGTTAATAATAGAATTACATTTGTCTCCGGGCAGGACTATGCTAGTGCAAGGGAAAATAATGTTGTTCCTACCACAGATGTTTTACAGGATCAATATCATATTTTCTGGCATAATCGCATCAGGGATATCACTACCTTTATTCTGGGACTTAACAAGTCATATTAGCAGATCATATTTTATTCAAATTCTGCTGCTTAAACAGAAGTGTGTGCTTGTGAGTGTGTTGGAGAGGGAGAATGTCATGCGTATATACAATCTCTTTCTTCCCTCACAAGATTCCATATGATACACAGAAATAGTCTAATGTTTTAAAAAGAGCATAAGCTAAATAAATGACATATTTGCATTGTCCTTGAAATCAAATCACCCAGAGGCTATATGATTTTTCAAATTACTTTCTCCGCTTCCATCTTGAAACTGGCACTGAAGAGCTGGAGTGCAAGATTTCAGTAGAGAATTAACATTCTGGACAAGGCAGAGAGAAGTTTCATGTGTTTCTTGTTGCAAATAGTCAATAGATAAGTTCAGATATGTCAAACTGAGATGATTTTTCTCAAATATGGACTTTTGTTCAAGCAAAAGGAGATTCATCCCAGGTTTTTGTGATCAGAGAGGATAAGGCTTTGTTTTTTTGAGAGAAAGTTGTTTAAAGATATGGGGGAAACAGACTTACCTACTATTTCCTCCAGCCTCTTATGAAAGAAAAGAAAATAATTTCCATTTAACAACTGAATTGAAAAGAAATCTGATTCTAGGATAGTGTCTTCTTTAGAGAAATAGAAAAATGTTATGTAAAAACTGCATCATATTTTATATTTATGACCTCTGTGTACATTAATTAAACATTATTCTCTCTGGTATTTATTGCTTTATAACACTTAAGAAAATTAAGCATTTAACTTTCAATCTAAATTGCCTAACCAGGCTGGTCTCCAAAAAATAACTATAGCAAACCTGCTGGAGCCAAGATGACTGAGAAGGTCATTGAACTCATGCAACATGAGAAGTCCATGGATCACATACTGGATTAAATACATAATTAGTGGGACCCAGTATTCTGCAGATAGTGGGACAAGTGGCTCAGAACTTTGCAATTTCCAGTCCTCAGGGAAGTGGAAATGTACTATGTGATCATCTGAAGATAAATATATAATAAGAATCTGGCTAGTCATGGTTAATCCAGGATTACACCACTTTCAATGCCAGTTGCATCATGTCAGATACCACTCAACCCACTACCAGGGAGAAGTTTTAGTCAGACTACTCTCCTGATATTTCATATTTAGAGAAGCTTCTCAGAACTGTCCCAACGGAAAGTCCAAGTAAATTAGATTGAATACAAAAGCCAGGAGCCATAGATACCTGGGTATCTATATTTAGGGATAAAGATACCCCTAAATTCAGTATGGATGATGTTCCACCCATGATTTAAATGAATACAACAGTGGATTAACATCCAATAGCAGCCTGGAAAGATACTGAAGCCAAGTCTCTATTGTATATGCCTTACATATTAGGACCAAGTATTTAGCCTTTGCACCACAAACACCAATACTGTTGCCAAAACTAAAGCTGGGAGGAATCAGTCAAGATTTACCATCTGATCCTTATAGCTTAGAATCATTCTTCTTATGTGAACAACTACAGGAGATGCAGATGGGGTGGAAGAATTAAGCTCATGTCTAGCCTCCAGAAATAAAGAGCAGGTACAAAGGATGACCTACCTATCCATAGTCCCTATAACATTTAGACAGTGCTGAGATCTGGGAGGAAGAGTTCCTACAGAGAGGCCAGGAACAGTCCAGAGAAGTTTTAGAGGGAACAAAAACAGACCATAATCTGTCCAAGATTCAGGAATCAGCCTCCACACCTCAGCAAAGCACAGAACTCCAAGTTCATCAAAAATACTTTTGTGTCAGAAATATCTCCCACAGGGATGCAAACTTCGTAAACAGTTCATTTTGGAAGTTCATATGACACCCAAATGGCCACATAACTGTGGAAGAACCAAAGAAAGAATAAATAATTTTTTCTGTTAAATTGGATATGGTAAGCATGTGACTGAATGTATCTGACAATGTGATGTTAGCCATAGGATAGAGAAAGCAAGGACAAGATGAAGTCCGCTTTACAGCCCTTTCCTGACAGTTGCAATAGATATCCTGTGGCCTATCTAATCCAAGACACCTCAGGGGAAGCAATAATCTCTGACTCTTGTGAACAAGGTGGCATTAGGTGGCTCAAGGCAGCAGCTCTAAGCTAGATAGATGCTAAGATTGTAAGTCAGGATTTAACTGATGTTTGTCATAATAGGTTGACCAGTGGAGATACTGACAGATGAACCATCTTCTTTCCTCTCAAAAATGATAGAGAAGTTATGGATTTATGAGATGGACATCCATATTTATATAATTATCCTATTTGCTTAATTTCATAAAGATAATACGGTAAGCTCTCCGAATTTATCGTTAGATTCCAGTAAACCAGAGTTAATAGTGGAATTCCATTTATTCATAGGAAAGACTTTGCCAGTGTAAGAGAAAGTAATGTTGATTGTGTCATCTATATTTTACAGGATCAATATAATATTTTCTGGCATAATTGCAACTATTACAGCCCTTGCTGTGGAAATAACATCATCACATGGCAGATCTCACTTTATTCATTCTCCTCTACTCTTCAAGCAGAACTATATGTTGTAGTGGAAAAAAGGCGTATAGAGTATATGATCTTACCCCCACCCCAAGATTCCATACAATAAGTAGAAATACTCAGTCTAATATTTAATAACTCAAATTATATTGAGTTATGCTTGCATTCTAATAGAAATTAAATAATCTGAAGGCTCTGTGGCTTTGAGGTTGCTTTCTCTGCTTCCATCCTGACATTATTTTCATAAAATTAAAAAAACAGGCTAGAATTGAAGGGCAGGAATGCAAGGACTTGGTAGATAATTAACATTCTGGACAAATCATATGTTTCCTGAATCACATTGCTTCTATTTCTTCCCCTTTTATTTACCAGGAAGTGACAGGACTGGATGCCATGATCTTAGTTTTTGTAATGTTGAGTCTCAAGCCAGCTTTTGCACTCTCCTCTTTCACCCTCATCAAGAGGCTCTTGAGTTTTTCTTCACTTTCTTTTTTGAGTGATATCATCTGCATATCTAAGGCTGTTGATATTTCTTCCAGCAATCTTAATTCCTGCTTGTGATTCATCCAGCCCAGCATTTTGCCTGATGTACTCTGCATATACATTAAATAAGCAGGGTGACAATATACAGCCTTGTCATACTCCTTTTCCAATTTTAAACCAATTCATTGTTCCATGTCTGATTCTAACTTACTTCCTGACCTGCATACAGGTTTCTTAGGTAAAGTGGTCTGGTATTCCCATTTCTTTAAGAATTTGCCACAGTTTCTTGTGATCCACACAATCAAAGGCCTTAGCAAAGTCAATGAAGCAGAAGTAGATATTTTTCTGGAACTCTCTTGTTTTTCCAAGATCCAGCAAATGTTAGCAATTTGATCTCTAGTTCCTCTGTCTTTTTGAAACCCAGCTTGTAGTTCTAGTAGTTCTCTGTTCACATACTGCTGAAGCCTACTTTATAGTATTTTGAGCATAACTTTGCTAGCATGTGAAATGAACACAATTATACGGAAGTGTGAATATTCTTTGTCATTGCCCTTCTTTGGGATTTGAATGTAAACTGACTTTTTCCACTGATGTGGCCACTGTTGAGTTTTCCAAATTTGCTGTCATATTGAGTGCAGCACTTCAACAGCATCATCTTTTAGGATTTTAAGTAGTCCAACTGAAATACCATAATCTCTGCTAGCTTTGTTGTTAGTAATACTTCCTAAGACCCACTTGACTTCACACTCCAAGATGTCCAGCTCTAGGTCAGCGATGATACCATCGTGGTTATCAGGGACATTTAGAACTTTCTTGTATAGATCTTCTGTGTATTCTTGCCACCTCATTTTAATCTTTTCTGTTTCTGTTAGGTCCCTACTATTATTTTTCTTTATCATGCCCATTTTTGCATGCAATGTTCCCTTGATATCTCCAATTTTCTTGAAGTCTTTCCCAGTCTACCTCCTGTACAATGTTATACATCCCATCATAGTTCTTCAAAGGACTCTGTCTACCAGATCTAATCCCTTAAATTTATTCTGCATCATTTATTTTTGCAAAATCTTATAAGCCTTCAGTGAAATGTTTAAAAGGTTGACAACATTCTCAAGATTTGAAGATCTCAGTGTGGCATTGTTTTTAAAGTTTCATGCTCATCCCTCGGTGATAGTGTTTAGGGACCATAGCTATTACTTTCATTATCAAATATCTCTTCCCAACACTAAACATTCTCTGGCCACATTTTTATGCATAAAACTATGAAATAAATTCATCTATTTCCAAACTTCCCCAAGTTATATCCCTCCAGACATTTTGGACTAACTGTATAGTGATTTATGATGATAGAAGTTATTGTCAAACAGCATCTGAAATGCTAGAGGTTCCATCCATATTTTATGTATAGTACTTTGGATGAAATTATTTATTGGGTGGCAAGTTTAGGTTAAGAAAATTATATTAGGAATTTGGGATGTTATTCAAGAGCAGTGTTAGTAATCTTTAACAGGAAGGAGTTATGGTTCTTCAGTAGAAGATATTGTATTCATAGCATCTCAAATTCTATCCTTGAGAAGAATTAAAAAGTTCAGGCATTACCAAAGAATTATGAAGAGGTTCTTCTATCAAGAAGAGAAGATTATATGTTAGGTGGACAAAAGGATGACCTGTGTTATACAACTTGTTTTTTTCTTGAGATTTCTCTCAAATATGCCAGAGACTCCCAATTAAAATATTTCACATTTTTATTCTGAAGTTCAGAGAGTATTTTCATTTTTTAAAAAAATCAGGTTTATGAAGGGAAAGAGAGATGGTGTAGTAGTGATTTATGTGTTAGCCAAACAGTGGGGAGACCCATATTCTTCTACGTCATTCTCAGCCACAGAAGATAATTGGGTGACCTTGGACCAGCTTCAGATTCTCATTCCAGTTTACCTCAGAGGTGTAAATTAGGGGATATTTTATTCTATTTAGAGTAACTGCACACTATTATTGTTATTTAAATTTATATGCCATCTGACTCCAAATTCTTGACCATCCTGGTGGTCAGGTGCCCATTCAGGTGGCCATCCTGAACTCCTGAGGTTCATGCAGTTACTCTAAATAGAATAAAATGAAAATGAAAAAAGCACTTGAGATTGAAAAATAAATTTTAAATTATCAAATATATAAAAGCAAATTAAGTTGGAAGATGGAATTATATCAGTTGATATATCAAGGGCAAATTCTGATGAGATGAAAAAATGGCTTAACTGTTAAATTTGTTCCTCCATATTCCTAAATCTGATTTCCACAAAAAAAAAAGTCATTGTAGTCAGTCTTTCTGTGACAAGTAAAGACCAGAGAACCATTGTTTAATGAGGATAGTTATCAACATCTTATTTTTGAAGTGTAGATAGACAATAGTTCCATGATAGAACTGAAGGTAGTTAAAAAGCATTTATTCCTGTCAGGGATTACATTGGTCCGTTTTCATTGCTGGTAAATAAGTTTGTGGGTTTTGTATATTAAATATTTTGTAATATTTAATACAAGACAAATAGGGAAAAAAAGAAATTGGCCTATATCAGATGAAAAGATGTATCTCTGTGACCACTTTGTGATTTCTTAAAAGCTCCCATTCTCTCTTGGCCATGCAAAATGAAATGTTTAGCATCACTCAGAAAATAAATGAAGCTAAATAAGTTGTTTTTCTCTCTGTTGTTTTCTTCATTTATCGAAGGAAGACTTAGTGAATAGATTTATTTTTTAAAACGGAGAATACATTAGTGCTGAGAATTAATAATAATGCCATAAGGACTTGGCAGAGTAGTAAAGCAAGCTGAACCTGTAGTCCAGGTCTGATAGAGATAATTCAAAATCCAATGGGCCAGAGACAGATGTTATATGATCTGGAGCAGAGAAAGCATAAAGAGACCAGATTCAGTTACCATCTTTTTCCAAGGGTGTATTGTGCAAATGTTAGGGCTAAAAAGGGTAGGGCAGATCCTGATTGTAAGGTCAACTAACAGTATTCTGGATGGAATTGGTCAGCAGCTGACTCTAGTAGTGCCCATGTAAAATTTTAAATGAGAGAATCTATATGAATTCTGGCTTGAGAAGTGCCACTGCCTTAAAACTTTAGTTCCTGAGCTATTTCAGACCAGGAATGAATTCCATGAAATTTATAACAGAGTGTTAATTTTTGCACAAATATCAGTTATTTTTTCTTCTTCTTGTTCTATCCAATATTGCATATATTCATTGCCAATGAACCTGGGAATTGGAGGTGTCATCCAAGGAAGTAGGACAAAGAAACTATGGGTCTTCATATCTCCTTATTGGACTGTAAAAATCTAATCCAATTACAGATCTAATTAACTTTGGATCAACTGAATAGATGGGATACACATTTATGTAATAATTAAATGTTGGCTATATCAGCTACAGGCTGATAAAGTCCAGTGCTCTCTGGAAAGCAACAGATTATTCCCATTTGCTCATCTCATTGATTAGTAAAGGTTTTTCAGGATTTCATATTCATTTCTGTCCCAGCTTTGTTCAGTTAAATCAAGAATTGGACCTGGAACTTCACATGAAAAGTGTGCCCCCTACCAAAATTTTCAGTCTGCAGTGGTTTACAGCTGTGACCATTGTGAGACTGTCCCTTCTCTCTCTTCTTTCATGAGTCAATGCTTTGATCTTACTCAGATCAATGATGCAGATAAAATAAAATTATTTTTAAGGATCATGGTTCTTTTTTATTTTGACTCTTTTCCAAGTTTAAAAGTAAAGGATACCTTCAATGTAAATTCAGGGTTAAATGTACTGAGTGATCAGAATCCTGAAAATACATCATAAGAACTTTGCTTTCATTTTACAGACTTAGAAATGAAAAACTTTTCAACCCCATTAAGAATATTTTTGATTAATATATCTGAATATGAAAATATGATTTTTTTAAAAAGAAAAAGTAAACAAGTTTTTTAAAAGGTAAATTCTCACAGGGTAGAATAAGGATAATTCTTTAAAGTACAAAATACATCAAACAAACTGCTGAATGCTTAGAATGGTAGCACAGTCTCATGAGAGGAAAACTGAAGAAGAACAGATGGAACATTCCAACATTGGCAAAGGATTGTATACATGAAACAAGCATCATAATGGAGGATAGTTGAAAATTATTCCCTTGGGCTGGAAATCTTGAGGGGGCACAGTCATTCACTGTGTAAAATGTTGATTTTTTTCCTCTAGCCCTTGATACTCTCTTTAAAAACAAAGCTTATGGGAGTGGAAAAAATAATGAAATTTGTATGGATCATCAGAGGTTGCCATTCCTGTTGTAGGGAAGACCTTTAAAATGGTCCCTATATAGCAATTATTTCATGTAGATTGGCTCAATTCAAAGCTTAGAAAGGTCTAAGTTAGAAAGGGTGCAAGAATGGCATTGTGGGGAAATAATGGTTCAAGAGAAGAAGACTTTCTCAGAAACAGAAGGAATTGTTGCTCAGACAACAACGATCAATTTTAAAGCCCTTTGTAGCAAAGGGACTAGCAACTTAAAGGACCATCTGTGTCCAGTAGTGTCAGCCTGTTTGGTTCCCACTGATAAAAAATATCACCAGATGGGACTCA
>JANHZU010002261.1:161970-172109 GCA_032468055.1 Acrochordus granulatus | reverse complement strand
ACCTACCTACCTACCTATCTATCTATCTATCTATCTATCTATCTATCTATCTATCTATCTATCTATCTATCTATCTAGGCAAGATTTTAAAATGTATGATGAACATGGGTTGAATGTATTCAATGAAATGGATTTCATATTCAAATGAAATGGAATATTCAAATGAAATGGATGAATGTATTCAATTCTATAACCAGTATATCATTAGGTTTTCAAATGGCATTTAAACTGGTACATTTTTTTGTTACAGTAATTAATTATAAGCATATGTCTAAGTCTTTTATGGATTTTGTCCTTATAATGTGACCCATTACTATGGCTCACTTTATCCCATTGAGTTCTAAAGTATCTTTGGAGTTGCCATGGTTACCAGTGACATGCTTCTCCCAAACTGTTTTGTGTGTCTTATCAAACACTAGAAACTGATACAGTAGGAATCTGTACAATCTATACTGGATAATGTTCTTTTCTCTTGATTCCACTCTTTAAGACTGTTACCCCCTCTCAGAAACAAGCTGCATAGTATACACTTAGTTTTTAGATGAAATATATCAGTGATTATTTTTGTTTTTAAAAAGGGAATTGAATACGTTGCAGAGATAAAATTAATCACATCCCTCTCAATTGTGCCAATTCAATGTGAGACTGACTTTAGTTTTCAATACTGCCATTTCTTTTTGTACTAATTTGTGAATTTCAGAAAAAAATGAAGTTCTCCAGTAAAATACAAGCAGCATTCAGGTTAAGAGCTAGTTTAGAACATGAGTTACACACTAGTCCTACTCAGAAATAGTATAATTGCACAGGCCATTTTACATATTATTCAGTGGATCAAACTTAGCATTTATATCTCTTCTTTTCAACAAGTGGAATTCAAGAGAGCACAGTTTGGGTTTTGGGGTATTGTGTTATATAGATATTAATTAGATCCAGATTCATCTTCAGCAAAATCTGTGTTTTCAGGAAATACTCTAGAAGCAAAACTCTTTTTCATCATTCCTTGTCTTCCAAACTTTCTTCTAAAAACAGAGGATTTACCCAATGTTATTTTCACACCATTTGGACACTTAGTTCTCTTTGTCTTAAAGTTAGATCCTTCTCAAGAGTATCTGTGCAGGACAATACAGAGAAGATGGCAACTGCCATCAAGAAATCCAACTCCAATCCTTTTTTCTTCTCAGTTGTGGAAACTTCTGATCCTCCTACACTAATTTGCAAACTGATTCTGAAACCACTTATTCCATGCAACTTCTGTAAAAAACTGGAGAAGATACCACATTATTTGTTTATGCTTTATGTCACACTTCAAATGCAGTATGAATTTATCATAAATAAACAGAAAAATTGTGTCATAAGATTCATTTTATGTAACCACAGCATTCAGCAACAAAATACAATCTCTATCCTCTTTCAGGATTGTATGAACTGAAAGGGTGGCAATCATATCATTTCAAATTCAACAGATGATATATCTAAACCAGGGGTGTCCAACCTTGGCAACTTTAAGATGTATAGATTTCAACTTCCAGAATTCTGTTGAAGTCCATACATCTTAAAGTTGCCAAGGTGGACACTCCTGATCAAAAAAGATAAGCTGAAAATTGCAGCATAGATTTTTGAGAGCCAAGGGATACACTTGACCTTTGAAACACAATTAAGAACAAAACAAAATTATATTTAATTTGATGGTATTTACATTTAATTAAAATTATTTCAATGGAATTGCTTACTCCAGGATATTTTGTAATTCTAAATTTATGTCACACCAAGAATTGTAAATTTAATGGCTACTTTTTAATGGCTTTGAGAAATCATATCAAAGGCTCTATGAAGTAAGTCTCAGGCAGAGGCATCCACAGCAAGCCATAATGCATACAAAATATGTATCATGCTGTCACAAAAAAATCTTCTCTTCCTTATCTATGTACATTGTGATGCAAATATAAATAGAGTAGAATTTGTATTACAATGTGTCCATGTACATTTTTTCATTTGACCCATGGATGTCCATAGCCCTGAGGCCACAGAATGTACAACATATTCTCTTAAATGACACAGATGGATGATGGCATACTGGCAATTTGTTTTTATCTTGACCAGTTTTAGAGCATCTCTAAATGCAAGCAGTTTTTGGAAGCTGCCATTTGCATCATCTGCATCCAGCTAATAAGTAAATGTCTTTCCAGGATTCATAATTAATATTACTAAATAATAATTATACTAGGGATTGAAAAAAATAAAATTTATTAGGACTATATGAATGGATGCCACTGACATATTAAAAATGTATTAGAGTTGCTTAATATACAGTTGAAACTTGTCAGCAATAGATCATGTAGCTAAGATCCTCTGCCTAATGAATTCATCTACTTGGTTTTGAAAATGAAACAAACTGGCTGCATGAAAGCTGATACTGAATAAAACCATTGTGGTCCACAACCAGATTCAATCAGAAGTCTTCAGCATCCAGATAGTTTGTGGGTGAATCAGTTCCAGAGGAACAGCTGTATTAATTTTGTTTGTGCGAAAAAATAAGATTATATCACCTAAAAAACAGACATTATTGTCACATGTTTTCTTGAACTAAAGGCCAAGGGTGAAAAGGCCAAGAAACCTGAAAGAGATTTTTGATATTTCTAAACAGAATTCAACTATTTCTAAATTAGAAAAAAAAAGACCTATTTGTTTGACGTTATCTTTCAAGCAACATAATAATACTTCACATGTGAGTAACAGGTGAAAAAGAATCTAATTTTTTGATGAATCCAACAATTCAATGCTGGGGCTTTCCTTTCAATAGCTTTTGCTAAAATTTGTAAAATGCAAGTGTTTCCCCAGTTGTTTTTAATCTTATTATTTATATCAGATTGGGGTCCATAATTTATATGAGAAAGTTTCTACATAATAAACTGCAAAAATACAGTGATGACATATACTTTAGTAGAGGACAAGCAGATGAATGAACTTGTATCTATCTCACTAGATCATTAGAGTGTTGATTACATACTAGTACAGTATTAGTATTTGAGGATTTACATAGCCTACTCCTGGTGATTATTTTTTATTACATATTCCATTATTACTAAAAAAACCCACTTTATTTGAAATTCACATACTTCCTATATGATTGGACTGATATAACCATTTAAATTAAGAAAGTACCAATATGAGAGAGAAAAACCTGCACAAGGCTGAAAGGCAAATAACAGTCCTTGGTATAGATTACTTATGAAAATTATGCAGCAATTTCCTTTGAGACTTATAAAAGACAAAAATGATTCTCTGCCATTTTCTCTTTTACCTTCCCATGCTGAGAACCATAAAGGTATTTAAATTTGATAATAAGACTAACCTTAATCTACACATTTGTTTATTTATTTGATTATAGAGCCACCCATCTCACATCTGACTCTGGATTGAAATCTTTGATCAAAGATTGAAATCTTCATTTCCCATATTCTGGGATCCAACAAGATGGCATTGTATGATAGCAGTGATTCATAGCATACCCTTCTTGGCAGATCTCATGGCAGAAACAATAGGGGATAGGCAGTCCTGCAAATTGCCTGGTCCTGTGCCAAGTAGGACTTTATAGGTGGAGACCAGCACTTTGATTTGAACCCAGAAGCCTACTAGGAACTATGCTTCTCTGAATTCACTTCAAGAGTAGCCCCTACTTTGTAAAGTGCACTACAGAAATGACTAGGACATGGGTTACTGTGAACAAGACCTCCCAATGAAGGAATGGGAACAGTTGGTGTACAAGACAAACCTGTACAAAGCCACCCTCTCCAATCTAGGGTTGCCACCTGCTGTTCAAGAAGTAGCTGTGAATTCAAGAGGACTCCAAATTACACATCAGCTTGACTGGGGAAGTAAACCACCAGAGTTAAAGGTAGAAAACCTCCAGAGCCAAATGGCCTTAAAATCTAAAGCCACTCAATCTTGCCAGAGTTGAGGTTAAACCCGTTTTCCTCCATCCAAACACCCATAGTTTCCAAGCACCAAGAAAGGACTTTGGTCAGCCTAGGGTAGTAATATATAGTTGGTTATCATCAGCATACTGATGTTACTGTGCTGTCAATAGATGAATATCTCTAGAGGCTTCATGTAGAATAGAAGCAGGAAGAGAATAGAGCCCTGAGGCATCCCACAAAGAAGAAGTGTTTGTTTCAAACTCTCTTCCCCACCAACATAAACTGGAATTACTCTGAAGAAACAAGAATCACCTTAATAACACTGTACCTCCTAATCCTCTGAGCCAGCTTTGAAGAATGGTATCAAAGACTACTAAGAAGTCAAGGGCCAGGATGGATGCATTATCCTTATCCCAAACACACAAAAATCATTGACAAGCATGATCAGTACTATCTCAGTACTATGGAAATACCCGAATCTTGACTGAAAGAAGTCCAGTCAATACTGAGATAATAATCTGCTTTTTCAGGGGCCTCTCTGTAGCTGTAAATTGACCAACTTCTCAACAATTTTCCCAAAAATGGGATTTGTTAGGTTCACCAATGGCCTGTTATGGAGAAGACAGACAACTGTCTTTTTCAAGGAGATTATAAACACCCCTTCCCACAGATAAGTTTTCACTACTACCTGGACCCAATCACCTGTCACCTCTCAGAAGAACTTAATCAGTATTAGTATATAGGAAAGACGGGGATGTAAAACCTAAAAGGGATGAACTTACAGAACCATGGATCTTGTCCGTTTCACCAGGGCCAACAGTTCTAAATTCCTTCCAAATAGCAGGCAAGACTGTGGCTCAGGCAATTCCACAGGAACTATACAGTCTAAATCCAACTCCAAGCAAATCTGAGCAATTTTATGACAAATGCATAGGATCCTCACAGTAGCCCTGCAGGTGTTTCCATGGTCCTTCTTTCCCTTACCACTATTCATCTCTATTTTTCTAGTTTGCGGAAACAGATTCAGCTTATGTCCAGAGGCAATGCTGTTAGAACTCCAATGCAGCAGATAATAATAGTCACCTGCTTCATTTCATATTCACAATGTTAGGAATGATCAGCCTTCTGTTCTTTGAAATTTATATCTACTAAATATACACATTTATTCGTCTATTTTTATCTGCCACTCATACAGTATACTTAAAATTCTGCACATGTTTACATTATCCAAACAGCAGATTAATGGATCTACTAAATCGGCAGTCATACATAATTCAAATTAGTATCTTAAGGCTTGTAATTTCAGTAAAAAGTGCTTCTAAATTAGACAGGGCATGACTTTAACATAAAAAGGTGTATCTAATTTCCTTCTTTATCTGACAAATGGATGCATTTTGCAAAGATCTGACATAAATGTGCAGTATCCATATAATAGTGCACTTGTAAAGTTCTGGTAAAGTGATGAATTGCTACAAAATAAAGTAAACATGATGGCTATAAAACAAGTCAATTATCTCTATTCAAAGTTTCATGCAGGATAAAATTTGACAGTTTATGTGACAGCTTTATGGATGTTCACAATTGGACATCATTTACAGCACTTGTTGGAAAATAAAAAAACTGAAATAGACTGTTGTTTGAATGCTTTCCAAGTAAAAACATAGTAAACATTCAAATATCTTCCTGATAAAAAATGGTATATTTATAGTAAAATTTTCTATAATGAAGATATGCCACTTGAAGATCATGTAGCTTTTTTCATACACTGGTCAACACTTCACAATAAAGGAATTCCTTTAAGTTCTCAGAGAACCACAAGCAATAATTGAGATACTGAAAAAGAAAAAGACACAGGGGAAAAAGACAGAAGAACTGAAGAAGGAAGGAAGAGTACTGGTATTGTAGAGTCCTTGGTATTCTCTGAGCTTAGCTGTTTTCCTGCAGATGTTTCATTACCAAAACTAGGTAACATGATTTAGGTAATGAAATGTCTTCTGGAAATAACCAAGCTCAGAGAACACCAAGGACTACTTGGTTTAATCCTGAACTACAAATATTCTCTTCTATCAGAGAATACAGGAATTTAGACAAAATAGGAGGGGAGGGGAAAAAGGAGTATGGAGATAAGATTCTGAAATTTCTTTTTTTGGTTTCTTTTGTCCAACAATTTTTCTCAAAATTCCAACTTGTAGCAAATATTTAAACCATTTCCAAACCTGGGATTAGATCTGTAAAAAGTTAATTCACTACAATACAGTCATATACTGCTTGAAATTCAAAATGATTTTGTGCGTCTTAACAACCACATGGACACTAGAGTCTTCTTCTGTTTGAAACATATATATTTCATAACCATAAGCAGAGATTAATAGAAGTATTAACATTATACAAGTTGCTCACTTAATCGTAAAAAATAAGAGAAGTGGAGAAAGAAAGATTGCAGACATAATGATTCTTCATCATAGAATTCATGGAAACTGACAGTCTTTAATCTCCCCATAACAGCATATATTACAATAAACTGTTGGATGGAATACAATTTAACTTGTAAACAATCTTCAAAATCTTTAGATCAATTACAATAAATAGAAGCTGTGCAAGTGACTCCAATGGAAGATGATTTGCACCCAGTGTGGTAGTGTGGTAATGTTCCTAACTATAAATACATTACAAATATATCAGCCTTCTCCAAAAGCCTACAATGTATTGTTTCCTTTAATTAGGCAACTTGTAGCTAGAAGACTTCTATGCTGAAATGTTTGAAGGAGAGGAAAAAAAGATGGAAAGAATAAAGGCACTGGGTTATGAGAAATTGTTATATTTATTTTTTTCCTTGCAAGTCTTTCTATTTTAAGATCTAAACTGTCATGAAAAGTGTCTGAAAAGCATTTCAGATACCCCTTTCTTGTCTGCTCTTTCATTTCATTGTTATTCTCATCAATTCTTTTTAACAAGACCTTCTTCTGCTTAATGTAATAATGACTGGCAATCCTGTAATTGTTTCTAAAGACGTAAAGTAGCTATTTTATTAAAATACATTAATTATTATACTTGTTTCTATATGGATGGTGTGTACTGTATTTCCTTTTTTGAAAGAAAGGATACACAATTTATGTACAAATGTGTAATGCAGTCTGTCAAGAGTGATTACATTTAAGGATTTGAATGCAAACTGAGCAAAACAATTAAAGCAGAATGCTATTTTAAACTTACTCATTTGAATCTTATGCCAGTAGACATCTAATCTTATGCCAATTAGATATAAAAATATATTTGCTGAAATTTTGGCTATATGTTCAAGAACAAATCTAGTCAAGATACAAATAATTATTTCAGAATATCGAGAGCTACCATGAGACTCAATAAGGCAGTAAATTTCATTCTTTTTATACTGCCACAGTTGACAGGAAGTCTAAGCTGCAAAAATCTAGAGGATATCAAAGCAAAGGCAGGCTATCATACTTAATCAAAACCTGTAATTTTTGTAAGCATAAGATTAAGACAAAAACAGAATTTGGGTACAATGCAATCAATGACCAAATATAGTAATATCAATTAGACTTTGAATATAGCCTTTAATGTGATTATCAATTTATGCTCAAAGCACTGATGCAAACGAGGATGTTGATGAGGTTTATGATCAAGTTCAATATGAAATTGTACAACATGAAAACAAAATTTGCTATTTTTGATCAGAAATCAGAATGCCAAAACTGAAAATAGTTAAAGAGAAAACTGCCATTTTTCAGATTGTACCCCAGTACTGCTTTTCCCACTCTTTTATTAACTATGAGAGCTACTAAAATTCTTCTAAGGGTTTGCCCACAGTAGTAGATATAGTGGTCATCAGAATTAAATTCGCCCATTCCCATCCATTTTATTCTGATTCCCAAGATGTCAATGTTCAATCTTGCCATCTCATATTTGATCACTTCCAGCTTACCTTGCTTCATAGATGTTACATTCCAGGTTGCTGTGCAATATTGTTCTTTACAGCATTAGACTTTGTTTTTACAACCAGAAACATTAACAACTCAGCGTCCTTTCAGCTTTGGCCAGCCACTTCACTCTTTCTGGAGAATTGCCCTCTGCACATTCCCAAAACAGTGGTCCCTCACAAGATGAGATTAATCCATTCCAGAAGAACACTCTTCGCGTGAAATGCTCACAAAGAGAAACACAGTTTCCCATAGGAAACAATGGAAAGTCAGATAATCCCTTCCACACCCCCAAAAATATTCACCAAAAATCATTTTCAATGGAATTTGAGGTAGAAATTATTGTCCCTAACATCTGAAACAAGTAACCATGATTAACACACGATATAAAGCAGAAATAGAGCAAACGAACCAGCACTTATGGATCTGCTTTGAGGCAGCTTCTGGCCTCAGCTGCTGCTGGCTCCTGTCTCTTTAAGAGGGCCTTTTTTCTCTCAGCTTTTCCAGGCGTCATGGGCAGTTATTCTTATCTAGCACTTAGTGCTTCTTTCCTCCGTACTATGAGGGAGAAGCAAAAAAGTGATTTCTGCTCTCCGTGTGTGTGTGCGTGCGCGGCTTTAAGAATATCCCGGCGCGAAAGAGAGGAGGGGGAGGGAAATTCCTGGAGATTGAATCGGGAGTCTCCGGAGTTTTCTCTCTTGAATGCCTTTCACTTAATTTACGCAGTTTATGCAGCAAGAGAGGATAGCTCTGTTGGGAGATTTCCCATGTGAGTTGATAGCACGTTGCTCATTGCGATCAGGATTGTAGGCAGAACGCACGCACGCGTGCTGCCACCAGTATGGGAATGGAGTAAACTGCGCGAGAGAAGAATTGGCAGAACGCACACCTGCTGCTTCCAGTATGGCAATGGATTAAACTGCGCGAGAGGCAAGTTGGCAGAACACGGGCACGCTGCTTCTGGTATGGCAATGGAGTAAACTGCGCGAGAGGTGATTTGGCAGAACGCGCGCATGCTGCTTCCGGTATGGCAATGGAGTAAACTGCGCGAGAGGAGAGTTGGCAGAACGCGTGCACACTTGCATTAGCAAAACTCTCACACGGGGTTGCTGTCTGCAACAATGGAGTAAAGTATGAGGTAAGAGTTAGCAGAACTCTTGCACGGAGTTGCCTGAATGGGAAATACAGAGCACGCTTACTGATGATGTGCAAGGTTTGGCACAAAGTTTCCTCGTCTCGAGGAAATTCCTATTCTAGTGGAATATTTTTTTATTAAATTTTTTGCTCGTCCTGCAAGTTTCTCGTCCTGCGAGTGACTCGTCTTGTGAGGTACCACTGTATTTTGAAGACATGATTCTTACTGTGCATGACTGCAAACAAAGCTATTTGGACAAACTGAGCAAACACAGTTTCCAGAATTAGTGACCCATTGTTAATGTAAAACCAAATGAAACTTTTCAAATTGTAACAGCCCCTTTCCTTAGACTTGTTTCTCCAACCTATGGAGGAGAAACAGCTGGCTGATTTTACTGCTGCTATAGCATCTAATGTCATCAAATCTGCTGGTTTGGCAACATAGCTGCAGCATGAAGCACAATCTGGAAAGCTCCAAAAACTCAAAGGAAAGAACAGACTTACTTACAGTGATGTCCAAAATAATTTTCACTGTACTTTTATAAATTTTGCAACAAAAAATCCTATACAGTCTTTATTTGCTAGACATATCAAATCTTCATATTTGACATCCTGCAAAGAATAAAAATCCATTCCCTGCAAAATGATTTCAGATGGATCAAATCTCTGTAGCTGTTTTAGCTGCTGAGGTGATAGTCCAGCTCCCATCATGCCTTCCCCTCCAACATGGGGTGCCTTTTAGGGAAGAAAATAAAAGAAGCAGTTTTAATTGGCTGGTCATTATCTAAAAACTTGATATTTATAAAGGTCAGCATGCTACCTTTACATACCTTTGAAAAAACATTAATGGAATATTTTTATAGCAGAAAACTCTTCTTGCTATAATCCTTTGCAAAGAATAAAGATTTAGAATGAAGGTGCAAAGCCAATGATATAAAAAGGATAAAACCATTAATGTGTCATCAATAATATAAGAAATCGTAATTTAATTAATGCCACCCAAACTGTCCTCGTTAATAGATAAAATTTATTTCTATATAGATTATTTGACTACTATGCTGGGCCAAGTAAGTATAGATGAAAAGGGAGAGGAACATACTAAGCAGCCATGTAAAATAACCAAGTTCTTTCATTCTAGGTGCAAGCCAGT
>JANHZU010002261.1:83830-100401 GCA_032468055.1 Acrochordus granulatus | reverse complement strand
ATGGTCAATCTTCCTGTAAAATATTTGTTTTATCAAATCAAAGACGAGTTACCATTTGTTACTTTTGCAGAAGGCATTCTTTCTTTTGAATCTGTAATGGGATCACCACATTCTTCTTCTATAAAATTTGTTTCTAAATTAAACTCAAGTTCAAGTTGAACATCTGTGCGTTCTTCAGCAGCTTCACACTGTAAATCAGCCAAACCTCTAGGCTCCTCTTCACTATTTTCCACTAGGGATGCTTCTTTATTTGGGACAGACAAAAAGAAAAAGAAAAACAGATGCATTTGTGCAAGAGCCAATGTCCTTCAATGATTTTAGATTAGCAACTTGATATTCCTTTTAGAAAGAAAGTATAAACATTTACTTATTCTTAAATTACTGATTGAGAACCACTTACAATCCATTATGATAACAGTGATAATTCATATAGTCTTTTCCTCTAAGAAATTATCTCCCTCCTTGTTTTCTGCCTCCTTCCCTTTCGATCTATTCTTCAGTGGAGCAATGCAAATGAGTTGAATTACATCTCGCAGTATTCCAAGCATTATGTTTTCCTTACAGGCTCTGGATTATAAGAATTGTAGTCTAATGCATCTACAAAGCATCAAGTTGGACAGACCTCCTTCAGATTAACTAGGGTTATCACACTTGGGCTGCAAAATTCCAACTAATCATTGCATGGGGTGAAAGAATTAAAGTTTTCTGTATATCTTGTCATCTAATGAATTTCAAAGCCCTAAAACTAGAAACTAAACCATGGTTGAATGTATTTTATTATTACTATGTAGGGCTATCCAGTGATCAATAGATGGGAGCAAAGAAATATTTTTTCTCTCATATATAAAAGCAACACATCCCGTTTCTGTCATCTAAAAGTTATCCAGATTTTTGTACACACTTCTGTAGCCCTATTATTAGATCTATCTCCAAATTAATTTATCCAGTTTCTCCCTTTTAAGCTACTTTAATGGTAGCTTAAAACATTATTGAAGAACAAACATTACTGAAGAACAAACCCCACTGAAAATAATGTGATTTATATTTAAATACACAATATATTGCAGCATTTGTTTTAAAATAGTACTTTCAGTTTTCAATCCTCCAATTGAGTTATTGGTAGAAAGAAGCCAACTGCCTACTGGAATTTCTTGGGAATAAGTGTCACCTATTACTGTAGTAAAGAAAAATGCCTTTTGTCAGTTTTAACTTACTTGTAAAAAAAGTTAACTTACTTGTAAAAAATAAAATGACAAAATAATTAGGAATATAGAATACACCACTGCTCTCTGTTCCACGGATTTTCATATAATTAGCTTCAAGAAAACCCAGAATTTCCCTGTTTCTTGGAATATTTCATTTTTCTCCTGGGACACTAATTTGCCCTGGGATGGTTAATCCTTTTACACAATTAAATAGAAAGTATTTTTATGCACCATTTGGAACCAAGATAAAATAAAATAAAACAAAACAAAAACAACACTACCTGATTCTGGCTGAGACATTTTTATTTCACTGTCTTTATCATCTATTTCCTCCTCATCTTTAAGCTCATCACTATCCACTTCTGTATCTTCTTGGGAACTACCTTCTCCTTCTTCATCTTCATTGTCTGAACAGACACCTGTTTTTAATGTGGCCAGTAGTTTGTGATATACTGGGATTTGTTCTGAATCACTCTCTGTGTCATTTTCTGAGCTGGACTGCTCAGAATTTTCTTTCTAATATGGAAATGGAAAAATATTCTAGTACTTAGACTATACAATATAAACACAAGACATTCTATTCAGGTTCACAGTATTAATAGCCTATGCCAGAGATGAATAACCTGTGGTCTTCCAGATGTTGATGAATTTCTGCTTTCAGCAGCCACAACTGGCATGGCCAGTTATGAAACATGTGGGAAGCCATCTCTGGCTTTTGTCAAGCAATGTCACAATATTTTCTAGTACAGAGAATTTGCAGGTCAGTGATGCAAAATCCTTTTCAATTAACCATAATATTATTATGCATAGAAATCAGCTTTCCCCAACTTGGTGCTCTCAAATCTTCTAGTAATTCCTATAATTCCCAGCCAATATGGGAATAATGGAGTTGTTCTCCAACATAATTAAGAAGGCACTAAGAGCATGGGCAAATCTGTTATTTTTAAATTGTCATGGGCAAACGCTATAGTTAATAATTCAACACCTCTTTTCTAACACAAGAATAGTTACCTCCATTTATTTAGTAAAAGTTATTTTTGTGACATTAAAAGTACAAATGTTAAAACTGTTAAACTTTAAAATGATCAAAAATACAAGCTTTAATGTTTTTAGAAACAGGATATACAGTGGTGCCTCACAAGACGAGACTAATCCGTTCCGGAAGAACGCTCTTAGAGCGAAATGCTCTTAAAGTGAAACGAGGTTTTCCCACAGAAAAATCGGATGATCCGTTCCACGCCCACAAAAATATTCACCAAAAAATCATTTTCAATGGAATTTGATGTAGAAATGATTGTCCTTAACATCTGAAACAAGGATCTGCTGCCGCTGCTGTTGAGGCAAAACTGCCTTTTCCCTCGCAATGCCCATTTCCCAGCATATTTCGTGGGTGGTTTGGAAATGGTTCTTGCCTCCGTATTATGAGGGGAGAAGTGACGAGGGGGAATTTCTGCTTTATTTTGGGCAAGGACAATTTCTGCTTTATCGTGTGTGCGTGTGTGTGCACACACGCTTTGAGAATATACTGGCGGGCGCAAGGGGGACGAGAGAGAGGAGAGGAGGGGGAGGGGGCTGCCTGGAGATTGAATCTGGAGTCTGAAGTCTTGGGAGTTCTATCTCTTGAACGCCTTTCACTTAATTTACACTGTTTACGCAACAAGAGAGGAGAGCACCTTTGTGAGATTCCCTCGTGAGCTCATCACACGGTGCTCACTGCGATTAGGAACGTCAACTTGCCATACATTCTGGCAAGGTCAGTCACACGCACAGTAATGGAGTAAGCCATGCAGCAACATAGGTAGAACACATGTGTGTGCTGCCGCCCATATCGGAATGGAGTAAGCCACGCGGCAGAGTTGGCAGAATGCGTGCGCTTGCCACCTATACGGCAATGGAGTAAACTACATGTGGCAGCAGAACTCTCACATGGGATCGGCAGAACTCTCACGTGGGGTTGCTGCCTGAACGAGAAATACAGAGCGCGCTGACTGATGATGCGCAAGTTATCGTGTGAAGTTTGCTTGTCTTCTGAGTTGCGGCTCATCTAGTGGAATACATTTTATAAAATTTTTTGGTCGTCCTGTGAGTTTCATGTCTTGTGAGGTACCACTGTATATCCCTGTTTATACAAGCATTACTGAGGGTGGTGTGGAAATGTCCCTTGAAATATACTGGATTATCAGTATAATAAAAATGCAAAACTTTAAAGTAATTGACAAATGCAAAAAGAGATTCCACTAAGCATAGGGACAGCAAAAGCAGTGAGAATCTTTTATTTCATTAATTGCAAAACTGTTCTATAGAATTAGTGAAATAATATGCATTGTAAGTTTCCAATTAATTTTATATTATTAGTAATAGTATAATACAGGAAAATACGGTTAAAGATAGTAATATTCCTACCAGTTCACAAATCTGCGTTGGTTTTTCTTTCCCAGAAGCCCTAAAAAGAAATAATTTAAATGATTTCCACTTCACTATATGAAAACATGAAAATATCACAGGTCATAATAGAAAAAAACTCCACGCATTAGCAAATTAAGGGATTTGAAACATATGTTTCTGTATCATATGGTTTTCTATTCTAACTAAAGTCTGAATAATAAAGGCCTCCAAAGAATTTCCATTTGCTTCTGCATAATTTTACTATATAGAATATTTTCACATGCATGGCTCATCCATAGGTACTGCTTTCTGTGGCTGATGTGGCTTCACCTGTTCTGGTATGACAGTGACACAAAACTTCCCAGGTGGGCAATCTAGGGCATATGGAAGAGAAGCCTCAAAAATACATGGTCAGGGTTGGTAATCTGCTCAGTCCCAACTGGCCAGAACATCTGCTGCCTCATCCCATCCCACCCCATCCATCATTTTTGTATAAGTCACCCATCTCACAAGAAAATGACTCTGGGCGGCAGACAACACTTAAACAACTCAGTTGCTGGGTACTGCGCTATTATATTCTATAACTAGTTCATCGGTCTCACTGAGCTCCATGGGTTAATATTCTAGCAAGAACTCTTGGGATTATAATGCATCCTCTTTCTTGTCAGGTTCTGAAAGCAATAAAAACACGCAAAACACTTGACTGAAACAAGAGAGGAGTGAATACCCTACAACCAGGATCAATGCTTGATGGTACACTGTCAGTACCCTCAAGACTCAACCTACCGCCGGGACGATGAGCCACCTACTTGCCAGCCTTCTCCGCAGCCACGCTCAGGTGCACAAGCCAAGGCCTGGGGCTGCAAGTGGCAGGCTGCAATCTGGTGAAAGCGAGGCGAGGGGGGTCAGCTGCCAATGCAGCCGGCTTGAGGGAGGTGGGGGAGGCCATCACCTCCTTCTCACCGTTGCGCAGCAGGCAGGTAGAGGTGCCACCGGCCCTTCATCTCACACAGTAACGTTTTGTTCCACCACAAGCATCACAAGCTTTACTTGAAATACACTTGCAGCACATTCCGCAGTAAAAGGGATCAAGTGCATTGTTTTGTAAACAAATGCATAAGAAAAGGCCAGGGCCCTTTTAGGTTATAGAGCGCAATTATGTTTTCATTACCCCTACACGATATGCAGGCAGGGTATCGCCTCACTTAAGATTTTGATTGTGAGATAAAACATTTCTGCCAGATTTGTAGCTACATGTTACGTTTAGGGAGTCTGCCACCCGGCCTGCATTGATTTATATTTATGACTGAATGAGAATAAAGACAACGTGCCTGAGCCCGAAATGGCGGGGTTTTCCTGCTTTTAATCCAGCTCTGAAACGACACGGTTTCCTCGCCGCTTTGGTATCTAACGCGGATGCAGACCGCGTTCCCCTTACGTTAATGAAGTGGAAAGCAGAAACGCGGGGCCGTTATTACATTCGTGTCCGGGAGAAATGTTCCGCGTGCCTCGTACAATATTTGATTCCTCACTTCAAGAGGGCCGCATCTCGCTCACCGGCCAGCCCCGAGAAACTCTCCGAGGCCTGAAGCGTTCGCCCGACCGCAACCGCGGCGACGGCCGCTCTGCGGGACCATCAGCGAAGCGGGGAAAAAAGCGACCGCCGCGTACGCCAGAGAGGGGAACCGGGAGCGGCTCCTCGCGCAGCGGGGTCGGAAGGAAGCGAGCCCGCCGCTGCCTCGGCCTCGGAGCGGGGAGAGGCAACGGTCCTCCCGGGCACGAGGGCGAACTCGGGTAGCCCCCGCGTTACGGCTCGCTTACCGATCGTAGCAAGGGTGCTCCTCCCCGAAGTCCCTCAGGTGCCGCTGCCGCTTCCTGCTTAAGCGGCTGGCCGGCTGCCGGCGCGCGCTCCTCTTCCCCATCCCGGCGAACGCCCGACCCCGGGTTCCCCCGCAGCGGCCACCCCCTTGCGACAGGCTCCTCCCTGCTGGCTGGGGAATTCTGGGGGCGGAATTCTCGGCCGTGCGTCCTATAGCGGCCGAGGGCGGGAAACGCTGCCGCCCCTCCTACGACTGCGACAGCGGGCGGAGCTGCGCTCGGGCCTTCGGGGCCCCTTCTCAAACTGCCGTGGCTCGCCTCAGCCCGTCAAGCAGCAGCAGCAGCAGCCCTTTGCAAGCGGCGCGCTCGGGTCCGGCGCCTTTGGGACTGGCGCTTCGTGGACAGGCGTCTGGACCGACCCGACGGAGTTCGGAGAGAAAGCGAAGAAGCCGCGGAGTTCGGCCACGCCGGCCTCCCGTTACGAAGCGGCGGTCGCTCCGCGCGCGGGCTGTAGCTGTAACGCGCCGTGCCCGCAAGTAGGCCTGGAGCGTCCCTGATCTCCGCGCAGGGCGAGCGAAGCGTGTCCGAGGGAGTCGTGCTGGGGCACAGTAGAGCCTTAGTGGACAGAGCCACTTGACATGGCTTCGGAAGTCGCCTAGGGCAGTTTCCCAACGCCGAGCCTCACGAGTGGCCGGACCGCCGTTCCCACAATTCCGGCCAGCGTGTTCCAGGAACCTCGCTGCCGCTGAACTGTAATTTGCATTCCAACGACCTGAAGGGCATCGGATCCCGCAGAGCAGTTGTGACCCTTTACATTCTCAAGCAAGTTTAGGGCCCTTTTGGCGCTCACAGGGTGCCAAAGGAGCGATCCAGGGACGGGAAAGCCAGGCGTCCCGAGGGCGGGGTGGAGGATTACTAACCGAAACGCTGCCCTCTCTCTGGAAGTGAGGCCCTTTCAGAGACTGAGCCGCGTTGTAGAGTTGGAGTCGTAGGCTGAACCTGCGAGATGCTCTCCTCCCGCTTGGTGGCATGCTGTTTTTGTAGCGCCTGGCCTCCTTTGGAAGTCTAGACTGATTAGTTTGCTGCCACTTTTATTATTTTGTTTGTTTGCTGCCTATGGCTCAAAGCTTATGGGTAGCAATCATTTTGATGACAAATCCTTTAAATTGAAGATCCTTTTTTGGTATTTTTACCATGAATTGTTTATTAAATTGCATTTATATCCTGTTGTAATTAAAAAGATTACTGGAGATTTACAGAAAAAATATCCATGCTGTATCTAATTAAAAACAGCAACAACTGATATAAAATACACTGTCAATATACATTAAGGGCTAATTCTGAATTATCAAAACTCTACAGAAAAACTGACTTTACAGCATTTCCCCAAGTGCGATCAGGGAGAGAACTCCTGTAGTTCTGTATGTGTGCGAAAATGCATACCCCAGGAAACAGCAGAATGTTCTCGGAGGTTAAAAATTGTTTATTGTTCTCAGCTTTAGGACCCACACTAGAGCCCATCAGAGGAACACTGGAAGCCATTAAAAACACAGTACTGTACTGGTTTGCAAATTTGTAAGAGGTGGACACTTACAATCTTAATAATACTTAACTGTTTCTTGGGCCAGCGTGTGTTTGCACACGCAACATTTCTAGTGCCTTGCTGATAATTGCGGAGGAACTGGTAGGGAGCGCAAAGTTCTATACATCTATTAACTGACATCTTTCCTGTCTCCCATTCTTCAATAACCTCACACACGGTTTGACTGTTTGCACATCCAAAGTAGTGGTAGATGCATAGTCAAAGGTCTGATTGTGCTCTAGACTATGCATCTAGACTATTTGGGATCAGGGATCCTTCTTCCTCACTGCTGCCCTATGTTCTTTCAACCTGGTGTCCAGCTTGTCCCATTTGTCCCACATAATTGCATTGTCAATCTGCACTGGAAATGTGATATACCAACCCTGATCTTTCCCCTAATTCCAGCAGGTCTTTGCAATGCATGACCTGACTGTGCACAGTGGCTATCAGGCAGTGGGCGAGCCCCTCCCCCAAACCATTTATTCTGTTGCCTCCAACACATTCTTTATATATGGCAATGGGAACCTAAACCTCAGTTCAGTTGTGGCTGCATGTTGATCCACCATCCATCAGTTGGCTCACCAGCACCTGGTAATTCCATTCAAGGGCATGTTAAAGAGCTGCCTGATGAGTCAGGTGCACGGATACCAGGAGGGGCTTCTAAAAAACAATCAGACAATAAGTGCCTACCTCTTATAAATTTGCAAACCAGCATTGTGCTTTTAATGTCTTAAAGTGTTCTCTGATGGACCCTAGTGTGGGTCCGAAAGCTAAGGACAATAAACAGTTTTTAACCTCAGAGAATGATGTCTCCTGTTCTTCCAGTTTGACTTCTACTAGAAGAATGTTCCCAAAGGTCAGCAGTGATTCTAGTTTCATCTTCATTTACTTCCACTTCCTTTACTGGATGTGGATGTTGTTTTTCCTGGGATGACTATAAATTGCACCTAAAGGGTTTTGTTCAGCAAACCAGCTGACTGTAAACCAGTAGAGGGCCAACACACACCTCAACAACTGATGCCAGTTAATACAAAGCTTTGCTGCATTCTGGATCAATTGTAGCTTCTGCATGGTGTTTAAAGGCAACCCCTAGAGCACATCACAATTATCTTATTGGGTGATAATAAGGGCATGAGTTGCTAGATCATCTTGCGTTTGATACTAGGTCATAACTTGTGCATTGGCCAAAGCTGGACAAAGGCCCTTGGCCACAGAATCTACCTTCTACTCTAAAGAAGAGCTGTGAGTCCAGAAAATGTTTAATAAAATTTAATTCGGTTAACGAGTGGCAACTTGCAAGACAAGCACTGTGCAATGAGCTTGCACGGGAAGTCTCACAACGGAGCCGATGGTTCTTCTCTCTCACTGTATAAAAAGCGTAAATTCAGTGAAAGGCGTTCAAGAGAAAGAAATTGCAAGATTCAGACTCTATATTCTCCTTCCAGGCAATCCCCCTGCCTGTTCTCTCCTTCACCACAGCCCGGACTCTTTTCAAAATGAGGGAAGATTGACCCTCCCTCTTCCCTGTCACACACACACAGATAGCCCTCCCCCCTCCTACCCATCTCTTCAAGTGTTGAAAGACTGACCCTCCATCTTCCCTGTCACTCACTCACACACACACTCTCCCAGCACCATCCAGCCTGCCCCCACTGCCCATCTCTTCTCCCCTCTCATAGCACAGAGGCAGGTTATGATGAGAAACATTTCCACACTACCCAGGAAAGAGCCCTGGAAAGGCATTAGTGAGGGAAAAGGCCATTTTGCTTCTGACAGCGGCAGATCCTCCTGATCCAACAGGAGTCGCCAGACAGTGCTGGCCGAGCAGCAGCCAATGGCCAGAATCTGCCTTGGACCAGATCCATAAGTGCTGGTTCATTTGTTCTATTTCTACTTTATATTGTGTATTAATCATTGTTAGTTGTTTCAGATATTAGGGACAATCATTTCTACATAAAATTCTGTTGAAAATTATTTTTTATGAATATTTTTGGGGCATGGAATTGACTTTACATTGTTTCCTATAGGAAACCTCACTTCAGTTTAAAAGCAGTTCGGACTAAGAGCATTCTTCTGGAATGAATTAGTCTTGCAATTGGAGGTTCCACTGTATACAGAAACAATAGAGTATTTAGAATAACATACCTGGAAACTGAGCAGATCAAATACTTGTATTGAACCTCCTATTTTTTGACTATTGAGTTCAGGTATTTGATGAATATAACCACAGATACAGATATATATGGCTATTTCTTTCAGCAAAACTTAAATGGCTCAACATGTCATATGTGAATCCCTATATTCTCATATATAAACAAGCTTATTAAAATACAGGTAGTCTTTCTGTCTACAATTGGGACCAGAATCCTGATTGTTGAGCGAAGTGGTCATTAAGTGAGACACTCACAAGACTGCTTCTCTCAATGACAGTAATCCTGTTCTTCTCTCAATGACACATAATCCTGGATTATGTGATCATTAAGCATGCTGCCTCTCAGTTCTCTGCTTGGATTTCAGCTCCCCCTCATCTCAGGGCTGGCTGAAAGAGCTGCAGGCCAAAGGATTTCAGCTCCCCTCCATGCAGAGAAGGGAGATGAATTCCTTTGATGGGATGCAGAAATGGAGCTGAAATTCTGAATCCGTTGCCCAAGACCTACAAGGATTTAGTGGGATGGGATGGGGGGTGATAGGAGGGGATGGGGCACTGCAGCATCCCTGTGATTGGCTTTAAGGGGCAAGTGGATGCCAAGCACACAAATTATGTCCACATTGACTGTGAGGGTGCTGCAACAGCTGTAACTTGGGGCAGGGATGTTAAATCCCTTCATTTAGCACTACTGCAATTTTGAACAGTCACTAAATGAACGGCTGTAAGTTGAGAAGTACCTATAAGTGAATTCTGTAATTAATTCCTAATTGAAAATACCCCTGACATGTTTTGAAAAATGTTACACAAACATATTTCAGTGCTTAGTAGAGAATATTACAAATTTGATGATTCTCTTGGATCTCTTTGGAACCCGAGTCAGTATAGAAAATAAATGCAGCAAATTACCATTTCAAATAATGAATATTAATAAATGTTATACCAAATTATTTAGTATACAAGGATAGTATCATTTTCAACATATAGTGCAGGTGAAATGTTGTAACAGGATTTTTTCCTGACAATAATCACTTCTGAACTGATAATTTTTTCTTGTAAAGTTCCAAATATGCTTGTTTTGGTCAAGTAATAAGATTCCCTGATGCAGGGCTCTTTCAAAATAGGTGTAACATTTCATAAAGCAACAGTATTTCATATCTATTTCCTAATTAAACCATAGGGAAATTTTAAAAAGTCCAGGTCTTTATGATGTAACTGTTGTTTCTTCTACTTCAGGCAGTTTATCCCAAACAGGTATCTGAATATGATCAGGAAGTTTCTCTAATTTGGTCTAGAAACAATGGGAAATACACAAATACATAACTAATTTGGAATACTTCATAGGTCCTCTAATTAAGTTCCCTAAGTATTTTTTCTAAATCCAACAATATCTGAAGGAGATAGCAAATCACTTAATAGCCATCTGATTAATATTAAAACTTAAGGGTTCAACATATTTTTATATTATATTACAATGGAAATGCATGAAGAAAGGAAATGTTGTTTCCAAATTCAAAGCAAAGCAACCTATTCTGGAAATTGGTAGATAGTCCTCAACTGATTACTACAATTTAGATTGGAATTTCTGTCATAAGTCATTGTGATCATAAGTTGAGTTAAACCTGTTTTTCCAATTTTTATGATGGTCATTAAGTGAATCATATAATTATTATGTGAATCCAATTTCCCAGTAGGTGTTCTTTGCCAGAAATCACCAAAAAAGGTTGCAAATTGTGATCGTGTGACTGCAGGACACTGCAACCAGTTGTAAATGTGAGCCAACTGCCAAGTATCCAAATTTGCAATCACATGGCGACAAGGGTGGTGCAATGGTTGTACGTGTGAGTACAGGTCATACATTTCTTTTTCCAATGCTGGAAAATAATTTTGAACCATTGTTAAATGAACAGTTGTAAGTAGAGGACTATCTGTATGCAATGTCCCCCCCAACAACTCATAGCCTGATGTAACTCATCAATCTTCCCACCATCTTCTTTCCTCCCCTTGTCTGCTTCTGCCTTTCTAGTATGGCATTCTCCCACAAGGACACCCAACTGATCTTCCATCTTTGCCTCTCAGCAGCTGATAATCTTGTGTTCCCCACCACCACCATTTTTGCCTGAAATAATATAGCTGTTTTATTGTGTGCATGAAGTAAAACCTCAGAACAGGCATGCTTTGGGTATAGGCCACTCCAAAATAACTATTCCATGCATGGAAGAATTCATTCATGGAACATTTTGCATATCCCTATAATCAGAATAAAATTAGCAATACCTTTTTGACTTCCATGGCAACCCCTTCTGGTAGATTTCGCTGAATGTATTCCAAGTAAACATTGGCTGTGCTACCAGTTAAATTCTTTAACTGAAACAGAAAACACTCATACTTTTCAGATAACAATAATCTGGAAAAAATCTGACCTGTACAGGTTGCAATGTAAATAGCATCTGACTTACTAAGTACTCTTTGTCTACTAAGAGATCCGCCCTAGCTTGAATCACTATGTATTTTCTTCACATGTTGACTCAAATCCAGAGTAACAAAATATGTCTGTATAGGACTCTATTTTTCATTTGACATTTGTTTGACAAATGTCTAAGTACATGCACTTGTTGAGAGAAGGTAGAACACTCTTCTCTGTGTTCTATGTATCCATTTGTTTTTATTTGAACATGCAGCTTTTTACTTACCTCTATATATTGGTAATGTGTTCTCATTTCGTATTGAACTCTGTGCTTCTTATAAATGTGCACTGACTTCAGAAGTGTGAATCTTTCTATCTTTCTAGGCGGCTTTTCTCTAAGAAATACAATACATTTTAATCATGTAGACATAATCCATTTAATTCTGAAATTACAGCCAACAATATAACTAACAAGGGTTTAGAAAGCTGGAAAAAGGACAAATGAAACTGAACCTTCATCCGGATGGGATTTTTGCTTTCTTGATCTAGTTTATCTAAATGTTTTGAAATACACATCTTGGAGTAAGCAAGAGACAATGCATACAAATGAAGAGATGAACCTTCAAATACAGGTACTCTTTGATTTATGTTCACAGTGAATCCCAGAAGTTTGGTCCTAAGTCACTTGGTCGTAAATCAAATCACTACATGACCGAATTCAATTTTGTGACCATTTTTACAAGGATTGTTAAGTGAGTTGCTGCAGCTAAGCAAATCACATGGTCATTAAAATATTTTAATTTTGGATATTGCTTAGATCTTGTATTCTGTCCAGAGTCTATTAGGAGTAAGGTGGGCTATAAGTAGGAAATAAATAAGTAGCTCATAGGAGCAGTTTGCCCCAAGCTGATTCTTTTGGAACAAATTACTTACTTAAATAAATAAATATTATGTTGAGAGGTGGCAGGCTGTCCTTTCTTCTGGAACCAATTACTAAATAAATAAATACAATTATGCTGACAGGTGGCAGGCTGTCCTTTACTGAATATGTTTTAAATGGTAGCTTAAAAAAATCATCTGCCAGTATTCTTTAATTTGGTAATCTCCTACTGAATATAGCATAATTTCCTAAAAGGCCCTTTCCAACTGTGTACTTCTATTTTGTTTTTTTTGGACAATTAATAGAACTATAAAATTTTGGGAGTACAGATTGCATTTGGTTAGTATGACTACTTGAGAATAGAATTCTAGAATGACTAAGTAACTGCAAAGATCAACAGTACTTACATTTTTTCAATGGAGAGACCAAGTTCTTTTGCAGCAAGCACCATGAAATACTCATAACTGTCCAACACAGCTCTATCATGACCCTTGACTAAAATAGCCAGTCTTTTATATAATATATCTGGCTCATCAGAAACAGATACCTAGTTTGGAAGCAAAGAGAAATAATTCAGCATTTGTATTCTTGAGATGTTACTCTGAAACAGTTGTTATTGTTTAAATCATCCAGTACATGTTAAAACTAAGCAACTGCTGCTCTCTCACATTTGAAAAAAACACATTTTTTTCAGTTCATACAAACACTATTCAAATCATAGCTTATTTTTTTCTACCAATCCTTTTCTTAGTTGCTACAATGTATACACTGTAAACTTTCATACATACCAGTGGATTCTCTGGGGGTTGTTGAGTATTACTGTTGGCCCTTGAAGACAGAACCCACATCAAGTGATTATTTCTGAAAAGTAAAAGAGAGTCAGTTCAAGTTAGCTTGGAACTGTCATTGGCAATAAGATTTGAAAAAGCACAGCTTTAATATTGCATTAACTCAATGGAGCAAACTTACTTAAGAAAGTTATGTTGCTGTAATGGCATTCTGACTGCTACAAGAAAATTTTCTGGCTTCTAGAAAATAAAAATTATATGGTTAATAATATATTAAGGTAACTATATAGTTTGTCACTGGCAGTTTTCCAGAATTTACAAGACAAAGATTGAAAAGAGAACCAAGATTAGACTACTGTTAGTAAAGTCAACACTTATCTACAAACTGCCTCTTCGTTTGACTTTAGAATCTTCAGTATATGTTGTTCATGGTCAACACTGCTTCGACAAGAGTCATTTAGGTGATAGGCAGTGTAAAAACGTGATGAATGAATGAATCTGTGTTTTGAGATCCAAATGGATTCATCCACTCAGACAAAAAATAATGTTTTTTTCAGGAATAGATGATTTGGCATCTATATATGCTTTACTGCTTTCTACAGCAACAGACTTTTTCACTGGGCGGAGAAACATTATTTACTTTCCATGCTAAATAACAATAGTTTATGGAACTTGTATTCGCATGCCAGTCTTTAAGTAGTCATTAACAGAAATGACAATTTGATATAGGGAGTTCCATGGCTTGTAAAGGCATACAAAACAAAAGTTCAGTTAACATAACTTTTAAAAAAAAAGTCAGTCTGAAGCCAGTCTTCAGGCAAGTCTCACTCAGGACTGATGAAAGCCACAGAGAACTGCTAGTAAAAAGGTAAGAATAGTAATTGTTGACAAGTTCATCAATCCATGGTAATTGCCAACAAAATGTTGAAACATTTCAGTTAAAGATTCAAATCCATGAGCCACTTTATTATTTGTTAAATCTATATCCCATCTTCCTACAGCAGTTAAAGGCAATACACATCACACTTCTTCCTCCTTTTTCCCCACACCACCAGCCTGAGAGGTCAGACTGGCTGAAGGAGAGAGACAGGCCCAAAGTTACCAGTCAATTTCCTTACCTGAGACTAAACTAAATCCTGGATCTCCCTTGTGCTAGTCTACTAGTCTAACTGTTGCACCACCCTGACTTATTACAGCAGCATACAAGGTTTGCGAATGCGTCTTTACAACCAACCTAAGTTTTGTTATCGCCAAAGTCACTCCATAAATAACATCAAGAAGTATTATTTAAAGCTATCTAGGTGCCAGCATATATAACGATTACTTCGTTTAAATATAAACAATTTAGAATTCTACGTTTACGGGAGAGCAGAGCCAATTCAGGTGCACCGAACATTCCCTGCCGGTTGATGATGATTGATACCAACCGCGAAGCCGGCAAAGGCTGTTGTATAAATCGCACCCCGAAGGAACCACTCAAACGCCGAAATTACCTGCCATAGCCGAACTAAAAAGCTGAGCATACCCCGCGCCGCCATCTTGCCCGCCCCTTCCACGACTTCCTATCGCCAAGATACCACTGAGTTTGCCTACTCAGACAGCCTGAGCGGCATTTTATGCTAGAGCGTCGATTTCCGACCGCAGGATTCGATTACAAAAGCGAAAGTAGGGGACGGTCAGTCCTCCTGGTCCGCCGAAGGGTTATTTTAAGCCTTTTGCGAGACCGAAATTCCCTCTTTCGAAAAACGGGAGAATTTGCCAAGGCCTCCATCTCGTTGCCTTGTTGAAAGAGATGTCCTTTGACGCAAAGGCCCCTAGTTAACAGACTCGCAACAGCGCGTGGGAGGGACTTTGGAAAATGGACGGCGGATCTTTTGAAAGGGCTCCTGGGAAAAATCCGCCCGCGCTGCGGAGACTCTAGTCACAAACGCGCTGGGGGCGGGGCGGGGCTTATGGGCGCACCGCAGAAGTTGAGGATCCGCCGCCTACGGGTGGGGGCAGCGCCGCGCGGGCGGGGCAGGAGTCGCGGAATGCGTTCCAGCGGTTGTGCCGAGAGGAGCGGTGGCCACGGAAGGCCGCTCTTGAGACCGGCGAAAGGACGAGGCCGGCGGCCATTTCTCCTCGCACTAGGTCGTGGGCTGGCCGAAGGTCTCGCGTGAACGCGCCCATACTGAAGTCGCCTCGTGCTGTCGAAATCGAGTTCCGCATGAGCCGCTAACCCAACGCGCCTTAGTGCCGGGGCTTAGTTACCCCGTAATCGACCGGGTTTGGCGGAACGTTTCTATCGAGAATTGGAATTGTTGACGGTGCCGTACAAAAACAAACCACCCAAGCCGGCTCCTCTTCGGCTTGCTCGCCTCGACCTCTTCCGCGCTGCGCGAGTGGCACGGGCAGGTGTGTGCGGCACGCCAACACTTTGTGCGGCGATCGGTTTTGATCACGTGAACGCGAAAACCCGAAGCAACCCGGGGATCGCAAGATTTGCTTCACCATCTTTCTGCGGTCGGGACGGGCACGCGCGAGGAGCTGCAGCGCGAGACACCGGAAGAAGACGGTGGAGCCGAAACCTCCCGCTCTGTTTACGCAACCTTCGAAAAACTCTTAGAACAGTCAACATTTCTCAGCCTTGGCAAATTTAAGATGGTGAACTTCAGTCCCGGAATTCCCCAGGCAGCATTCTGGGAGTAGAAACCCACCCACACCTACGAAAGTTGCCAGGTTTGAGAAACACTGAGGTAGAGCACGTCATCTGGCATAGGGTATTTATTCCCAGAACCACGAGGATCTTCTTTGCGATTTAATTAATTAACAAATACTTTTGCTCCTTAAGTTTAGTTTTAGAATTTACCGGTCCCCACATTAAGTGCTCTGTTGTACATACATTCAGGTCTCCCGTTTTCCCAACTGCACTACACACACAAGGCCCTTTGAGGTGCACAGAATGGGTTGTGAGACTTCAGGTTACATAGCCCATTCTGTTACATAACAATTGAGAACAGTTGGTGGGGTATCTGGAGTCTTGAGTCATGGCAACTGGCCTTCTTGTTAGATATGTTTCGCTGCTTATCCAGTAAGACTGAAGAAGCTACTTGGAGAAGCAGCAAAACCTTTCTGACCAACAAGAAGCCCAGTTGCCATGACTCAACCTCCAGACAACTCTACCTGGATGACTGAGAACCATCATCAACAGGTGGTGGGGTGGTTATGAGGGGTTGATGGCTGGCTGTGTGTGGAATGGAGAGAGAATGAATCAGTTCTTTCACCTTGAAGGGCAAGTTTGAGGATGAGTGGACATGGGGGGTGAGGCACCACCTTGCTGTGGTTGGGGGGCTTGTGTGCTCTAATGAAGATGAGAGCTCT